>JBCNYG010000024.1:4197261-4207702 GCA_039654305.1 Porochilus rendahli
ACCCTCTACACATCCCTAATGAGCAAGCCCGCGGCGACAGTGGCAAGGAAAAACTCCCTCAAGTTTGAAAGTTTGAAGCTGTGCCTCGTGTGTCGCCTCGCGATCAGCTAGGGAGTTTCTCTTAAATCCATGAACAGAGCATCAACCAGAATTTCAACTAAATTTAAAGGATTTGTTGGTGAAGGAAGCATTTTAATAATGTCTTTCAGAGCACTCACTGAGGGCGGCTGGACTTTGGGCCCCCTGGGCCCCATTGAAAACGAATACGAAAGCATGGTTCGTGGGGGGATCGGGCCACAAGCCAACATCTGGGTCATCCAAGTCATCATCGTCTGCCACGTCAGCTTCCTCAGAATGTTTATCACGCAGGCGATTCTTACCACGCACGGATAGGTTTTTTCTTTTAGAGGAACGCCTTTCCAGAGTTTTCACCACTCGCATGGTGGCTGCACTCTCCGGGGGCGGGCGCATGTTAGACAGTGCCCCTTCAGTTTGTACTGAATCAAAATCCGTTAGCCTAGGGTATAACGAGACGGGTTCACACGGGGGACAAGAGGGCGCACAAGGGGTAGTTATCGAGGTTATCGAGTATGAAGGAGGGAAGGAGGTGTGAGCACGGGCATCTTAAGCTTCAAGGATAATGACACCTTGGGGATAGATTTTAACTCCTTTTTGGAGTTCTTAATACCATTATACTTATTCCAAAATTGGTTCCATTTCAACCCATTTCACATAACATTGTGTCATCTTTTGGGTATGCTAAAAAATTGAGGCTGGGATTCACTCCAGCCAGCCAAATTATCTAGCCATGGCTAACAGAATGTAAGTCCACATTTTTTCATCCAATCCCGTGGAGCTGTGTATTTGTTTGAGCAGTTCAAGCCACAGTCCGCGGACGCCGCCTCAAACAGCCGTCCACTCGACTCACACTGGGGATGTCCCTGGGATTTCCCCCTCTCAATTCACAAGAATTTCATTCACCAGACAGAAAGCAGCGCTCACCTGATCAATGAAATTCCACTTCTGACACCAAAACTGTTGGGTAATTTGGAAAATCCCGTAATCGTTCCTCTCGTTCTGCCTTCCCTTCCTCTCCTCCCTAGTCCCTGGATCTAGGAGCGGTTTGGAACGAAAGAACAATCACACGACGGAAATGTAAATGTTTGTTTATTACAAGCCATCTGAAAAAGGCATGGGTGTGAGTCTCTTATAAATCAGGATAGCGAGGAAGCCTTGGATCAGCCAAAACAGCTCCTCTAACAGACACAGTCCCTTATATGGTACATGACCTTAAACAGAAAAAGGTAAACAAAGGACAGATGGTCATCTGAAACAATTGGCTAGACTCAACAATAACCTGATTATAAACAGAATAACAGCGCCACACAAGGACTTGTCTGTCAAATCTGTCAAGAACATCTAGAGTAACAGACATGCCGAATTGCACATACAGAACAGGACAACAACAAGGACATTCACTCAAGACACAAAAACAACCTTTAATCAATCTGGGTCATAAGACGCATAAATTCGTCCAGTAAATACTCATTACTAATGTCAAGCTAAATAAGTGGTCTTATAAATCCGTAGAAGTATATTTTCTCTTCATTATGTAAGAAGCCAATAAAAAACAAACGTAATCAATTCTGCAGGGTGATTTAAAAGTAGAAGCATGTGTGATTATTTAAAATCTGTAAAAGAACTGGAGCAGATTATTTCAGAAATTTCTGACTGTCCCCTCCACCCCCCAAATTTTGTCAGACCCGATATTAAATTAGCTTTGTTACTGTTTTCTGTTCTTCATAGTATTTTTATGTAGACATGTTATTTCCCTTTTCATAAATTTTTTACAAAATGTGCTTCATTTTTTTTTTTTTTTTGCACATGCTTGACTTTCACACAGTACTGTATTAATATCGGTGACTGTCTTTTTTCTCAAATATGTTGCTTTAATCACCTGGTTTGCCTATAGTTTATTTATAGTTATATGTAAATGCTACTCTTTTACTGTGCTTGTGTGTCTGTGCTTTTTTTGGGCGTGAGTACAGTTGACAGAGCAGCCTGCTGGAGCCGGCGCTCAGAGGCCGCAGAACGCACAGTTAGAATGTTCTCGTCTGGAGCTGCTTGGGCTGAGCGTGGAACCGACTCCTTTTAAAACGGCAATTAGAAACTGTCTCTGGCCGTTCCTCGATGATAAACGCTGGAGACAGACCGTGTTTCACTGAGTGACCAAGTATACTGTACATTACTGAGTTCATCAGAAAATAGGGCCAATCTGTTTCCAAGTTAGTTGATACAATTTACGTTAACGCACACACACAGTGGTGAAGGTATTAATTTGTTCTTGTCTGCATGTTGCACTATATGGCTGTAATATTCTTGCTGAAGGCAGTTGAGGATAATTTCTGTAGGGTCTTCAAACCCCTTTCTGTCATGGATGTAGTATTGTACCCCATACTGCAGAACACTGGATTATAGTAAAGTCTTCTGTTTAATAAATTCCAATGAAATGTGAAAAAATAAAAAAAATAAAAAAATAAGGGGAAAACATAAAGATTTGAATGTTTGATATCTTATTCTCAGAACAATTTCATAAATGTTTTTGCAGCTGGACCCTATCTCAGCCGACTACAGGTGAAGGTGGGGTACACCCTAAACAACTCGCCGGTCCATTGCAGGGCCAAACCACACAACCATACACACTCACACCTAGTTGCCCCTTGAAACAGCTAGTTAGCCTAATGTGCATGTCTTTGGACTGTGAGAGGAAACTGGAGTACCCAGAGGAAACCCACACAAGTAGAAGCCAACGCAACACAGAAACGCCCTCGCCAAGCCCGGGACTCAAAGGACCGTCTTGCTGTGAGGTAGACATGCTAACCACTACACCATCAATCCTAATACTGAAACGCGTGTATCATTATCATGCATCTTAAGTAACTGCTTTATCCTTTTTTGGTGGAACGTCACAGGAACAATGGCCCGTTACAAAACACCATGCGGACACATTCAAACCTGGAAATAATTTAGTGGCTTTTTTAATTGGGGGAAGAAATTGTAGGACATAAAGGAACTCCACAGAGGCAGTAACCTGATCTCAGGATGTAACTGTGAGGTGGCAGCAATATTCACTCTGCCACCGTGTTGTTCATGTCTTACACAAAATATTAGGAAGTGACAGCAGGACACATGGCAAGGCAACAGACACAGGCTTTCTCATTCACATCACACCTAGGGGCAATTTGAAACAGCCAGTTAGCATAATCTGCATGTTTCTGGACTGTGCGAGGAAACCGGAGTACCCTGAAAAACCCATGAAAGCACAGTAAGAACATGCAAACTCCGCACGGAAAAGCTCTCGCTGAGCCTGGGCCTCGAACCCAGGACCTTCTAGCTGTGAGGTAGACGCTCTTACCACTACGTTACAGTGTCGACTCTTACTAGATATAGAGGACCAGAATGTGCTTTGAATCAGGAATGAGGACATTTTGGAAAATATTTGTTAAACTAGTACCTACAATCGAAGCTTCAATACAATAATAAATCCCGCGACACTCCAGCCTCCACACGGCACCGTGACCCATCCGTTAGGCCGTGAGAGAGTGGTACAAATGCGACATAATGTCAACCGTTTCCTTTCAACCCAATATGTGTCTGGCCTGCAGAAAGGTATGTTGTTATTATTTGTTGTTTAGTGTCATTTCACAGCGATTTGCATACTGTACTAGCGCATTACTATGGTTGAGAATAAGCCATTTAAATACTGCAAACCAAAAAAAAAAAAGCACAACGTACTCTTTTTGCTAGACAACGCCTATAACTATGACGTCACAAGATGTAAATTGATTGTACCTTTCACGTACTGTTGTTGCTAGGCAACGCTTATGACATGACCTCATAAGATGCTGATTAATTGTACTCATCAAGTACTCTTGTTGCTAGGCAACGGTTAAAATCATGACGACATATAAATTTATATAAATAAATTCTGAAATTTCATGTTTAAAATACAAAGAATCCACTAACTCAGTTTCCAAAATTCGGATAAAAACTACTTTAATAAATTACCGAGGTGAGGTGGATCAAAGCACAATCTGGCAACACCGGCGAGAGTCAGCTGATCCGAGTGGTCGTTGGAAGGTGTCATTATTACGCAGCGTTGGACGAGAGACGCAGTAAGTGTTTTGACTCAGCACAATACGGGGCTTCAGATGTCTGACTTGGGATATTATTGTCAATAAAACATTAAATCCAGGATCAAGGGAACGCAGCACGGAGGGGACCCACTCGTCTCGCGAAGCTCCATCGACGGCATCTGATACCGCAATCTTCCGTTAAACCAAAGGTAATTCAATGTGTTTTATAGTGACACAGCCTTCAGAAATCTTTATTAGAAAACATCTTAACGAAACGTGGAGTTTCCTCCTTTTTAATTCGTCGTTTGCGTGTAAATTTAACTCGTTTCTTCTTCACGCTTCACATATCCCCGGTGGGTCCTACAGCCTCAAGGAATCCCCAGGGTCCTATGTTTGGCCGGATATCAGGAATACGTTAACTTAAAAAATAATAATAAATAAATAAATTAATAAAACAAGCAATGTGCTTCTAATGGTAGTAAGGTTTTAAAATGTAAAGAACGACCAGACAAATTGTTATAATTTTGTTTGTTGAGATTTATTTGATTTCATTTTTCACAGTGTAACTGACTCCCCCATTCTCCTGAACATGGTGCGTTCACTGCCTCACGAAGTTGATCTGTTTCCACTAATGATTAAACAATAACGATACTGAAATAACCAGCACTGCTGCTCCTGAAGCTTGAAACCAAAACCATCTTTAATGTTTTACACATCTGAATAAACCCATTTTAATGCATTTACAGCATAATTAAGACTTCTATTTCCAATGCATGGATGAGATTCCTGGGTTAAACTGTTAAATGGACATCGGTGATACAAGTGCTCCATTGTTGTTTGTGTGTGTGTGTACACCATCAAGTGGCCCTCTAGTTAATAATTCACCACCATTATGGAACTGCCCAACGGATATTTATCTAGACTAGATGTTGCACTTTACTTGGATTTCCAGGCTATACGCAATATTATTGTATGTTGATATTAAACACTGTCCATCTGTTCAGGCCTGGGACGCATAACTGTTTGTTGTTTATAAGGATGTGTGTAGATGCGGATTAAGTGTACAACAGGAAAAAGTCCTCATGAGCTGTCATGGGATGTGTGTGGACATGGTTAAGTCACCATTAAGTAAAGCGAGATACCTGGCTTGATCATCTTTATTGTAGTAATTTCCCAGAATAATAAGATTATCTGTGCAGTGTTTCATTAAACAATTAAATAAAAAATTCACAAATGTCAAAACATAATTCTTTAGGTTGACTTAATGGATTTAATCACTGATTTGCCAAACCACTTCATCCTACTATGGTCACAGGGAATCTGGAGCCTAGCCCAGCTGACACCGGGTGAAGGCGGGGTCCACCCAGAGTCAATAATTTGTGGAAACACCTTTCGCTGCAGTTAGAGTTGCCAGTCTTTTGGTTCCCCAAACGTCTGCACGTCTAGAGAGAAATTTTTGCCCGGTCCTTGAAAAACAGCTGAAGCTCAGTCAGGTTGGATGGAGTGTGTCTGAACAGCAGTTTTCCAGTCCTGCCACAAATTCTTAATTCGATTTAGGTCTGGACTTTTTTGTCTGGGTCATTCTAACACAGGAATATGCATTGATCTAAACCATTCCATTTTAGCGCTGGCTGTACGTTTAGGGTGGTTGTCCTGCTGGAAGGTAAACCACTGGTCTTTTGCAGACTCTTAACAGATTTTATTCCAAAATTTTGCCCTGTATTTGGCTCCATCCATCTTCCCATCAGCTTTGACCAGCTTCCCTGTCCCTGCTGAAGAAAAGCATCCCCACAGCATGATGCTACCACCACCATGTTTCATGGTGAGGATGTGTTCAGCTGGATGTGCACTGTTAATTTTTTGCCACACATTGCGTTTTGCCATTAGATCAAAAATTTAAATTTTAATCTCATCAGATCAGAGCATCTTCTTCCACGTGTTAGCTGTGTCCCCCACAGGGCTTGCGGCAGACTGGAAATTGGATTTCTTATGGCTTTCCTTCAACGGAGGCCTTGTTCTTGCTACTCTGTCATAAATGCCATATTTGTGGAGTGTACAACTAATAGTTGTTCTGTGACAGATTCTACTCCCTGAGCTGTGAATCTCTGCACATCCTACAGAGTTACCATGGGCCTGTTGGCTGCTTCTCTGAACAATGCTCTTCTTGTCTGGCATGTCAGTTTAGGTGGATGCCCTGGTCTTTGTAGATTTGCAGTTAGCATGTCCGCCTCACAGCAAGAAGGGCTGGGTTCGATTCCTGGGCTCGGGCTTTTCTGTGTGGAGTTTGCATGTCCATGTTTGCATTTCCTCGTGCTTGTGTGTGTTTTTTTTTTTTTTTTTCCCGCGTACTCCAGTTTCCTCCCACGGTCCAAGCACCTCCCATAGTCCAAACGCTAAATGCTAAATGGCTGTTCCAAATCGCCTCTAGGTGTGAGTGTGTATGGTTGTATGTGTGTTGGCCCTGCGATGGTCTGGGGAGCTGTTAAAGGTGTACCCTGAGACGGCTGAGATGGGCGCAAGCCTCCCCACGACCCGAATTAGGATTAAGCAGCTTGGAAAATGAATGAATGAGTGAGTGTACTTCGTATACAGACCTAACCATTTATTATAAAAAAGAAACCCAAATGGCCAGGTGTGAGTGAGAGTTCTGACTCGTGCTCTGTTCTTACACATTAATAATAAGAAAAGAAATTTCCAAGTAGTACATGGTGCACATCCTCCTACAAAGGCATGTAGCTTGAAAGAAATGCTTCAGCACTGTTTGTATTTGTAGCTAATCTCTATGTACTGTTGAGTATAGCAAGATTAAAGTGGACAAGAATTCCAAGACAGAGAAGAGAATGGACGCCATGTTTACTTTTGGTGGTAATGTTTGGACAGCCAGTAAACCTTTATACGAAATGCGATTTGTTGTAATGTTTTGATAAAAACCTCAATATGAACGTAAGCCTATTCGTACATGAAGCGAAAGGAAAGAGGTGATGCGTTAACACTGCAGAAAACACAGAAGTACCCGTTTCCACTGGATTATACACCAATACCATTTCTTCATATTAGTAATACTAGGCACTTACCACTGAAAAATAACCTAGTTAGTATTAAGTACTCACTTATTCGCAGAACCCCTTAATCCTATTAGGGTCGCAAGCAGGCTGGAGCCTATCTCAGCCGACTCTGGGCGCGAGGAGGGGTGCACCCTGAACAGCACACCAGACCATCACAGGGCAACACCGACAAGCATGTACAACGGCACTCACACTCGGGCACAATTTGGAACAGGCAGTTACCCCGATGTCCATGTGTTTGGACTGTGGGAGGAAACCATGAGTACCCAGAGAAAACCCATGCAAGCACAAGGAGAACATGAAAACCCCACAATATTAGTGGCATTATTAATCATGAAATGCATCCAGATCAGGTCGGTTTGCGTCGACTGTTTGTTAGCCTGACCTTGTGCATTATGCTTATGTCAGAAAGGGTCTCGTCATATCACATGTTCGTGTCCTGTACAAGTTTGAGTAACCGAGCTCTGTATTAGACGGATACCTGATTGCATGGCAGTATTAAAACCGAGGGCCATCGGGGCAGTTCCTGCTATGGGTAAGAAGACTGATCTGGGAGTTGCAGGCACTGCCGCAGCCCCCAGAGGTGAAGACAGCAGCTGGCGCTGGAGTGGCTGGGGCCAAATGCCACCTCCATGTTCGTCTTTCTTCCCACGTTAACAGTTTCTTCTCCTCGCACCTTCCCTCACACTTGCTGTCCATTTTGCCCGGTGGGCCGTGAACCAGAGGAAGGCTCTTTGAACTGTCATGCATCTAAAATGATTCTTGATACCATTGTCATGATCGATGCAGCCTTAATGCGTCAACCATATTGATTGTCTCATTTAAAGACCTTTATTTTTCCAAATGATCAGTTTCTATTCTAAATACATTTAATTGTCCATTGATGTCTCAGCAACAACCCAAACTCTTGTTATGAGTCAGTTCCTTGTTTATTCTAAGTACAAGTTAACATGCTGAAATGGTTCTGGATGGTAATGAATGCAATCCATTGACAAAATCAAAATAAGATAAGAATCGCGAGAATGCTTGCTGTAAATTAGTCACTTCTAGGTTTCTGTTCCAGGTTTTTCTTTTTCACACTCAGCTTTTTAACAACTAGGACAAGGTGGGTATAATCTTAAGGGAGAGGCTACAGAACACTTGGCTGTCGTCAACAGCGGACCTTGGCCTCTGGTTTGAGTTAGTGTGTCTTGGAAATCCAATGACTTACCAAGCGGCGTTGCTCTTTTTTCCTTCAGGTGACTGCGCCCGCGTTAACATGAGCAACGAGAATCCTCCACCATACACAGGACCCGGTGCCCCTGTTCCAGGTTACCCTCCTGCCAACGCTCCTGGTTACCCCCCTCAGGGCTACCCCCCTCAGGGCTACCCCCCTCAGGGCTACCCCCCTCAGGGCTACCCCCCTCAGGGTTACCCACCTCAGGGCTATCCACCTCAGGGCTATCCACAAGGTCCTGAGCCTGGACCATATCCTAACTACCCTGCTGCACCCCTGGGGCCATACCCTGCCCAGCCTGGCTATCAGGGATATCCAGTGCCTCCTCAACCAGGGTATGGAGGACCGGTGTATGGAGAGGCTCCCAAAAACACAGGTAAACAAACCCTTTCTTCAAATCAACTGCATTGGTGCTGGATTCAGTGTTTTTTAATTAAAAGGGTTTTGATTTATTTTGCTATAATGATACAGCACTTTCAGTAGTACCTGGAGGTGAATACGTACAGAAACATCACAGGTATATATTAATATGCTGCTTCTAATATGTGACCCATTATTGCAAAATGGGTATTAAGTCGGAAGTTATTAATTTTGAGGTATTTGATACCATTTTGTAGCTGATATCCTAAGCTTTAAAATGATACCAGATTTTCTAACATGTTGCTAGTTTTGGATTAAGTAACCAAAACCTTCCAGGAATCTTCGGCCTTTTAAGCGTTCAGCTTTGGAGAAAATCACATTTGAAGTTCAACAAAGTCTTTAATAATTTCCAACTTAATACCCACTTTGCTGTGATGGGTTACATATGTTGTCATATTTATATAGCAGTTCAGGGAAATGGTATGATCTGATTGGTTTGCTATTTTGGGATATTAAACATTATCCACCCTGTAAACTTAGGATATATATATACATATATATATATAAAATGATATAATTGCCGTTTCGAGTCATAAATGTATACTAATTACGTGAAAAATAATCCCTCAACAGGTAACCGCTTTGCTTTTTTTATTCTTTACCTCTGTTATGTTTATTCCTTTGATTTTGTCTTTAATAGTTATACAAGTACACATGAAAGTAAAACACAGAGCAGAGTAGTGAAGGGTTACAAAGCACAGACACAATTCATTGGAATTTGTGGCATTTTTGGTCATCAGCACTGAGCTACTGTGCAGAAGTGATGATTTTTATTCAAGTGATTTGAAGCACTTAGGTACTTAAAATTAAAATTTTGAGAAAAGTCATAAATTAAAGAATTGGTGTTAATGACATGTACATTTCAAAATATATATTATTTTCCGAACTCCATTCACTCCATTATTATAATCCTGAACGCTGTGGCTTTGCTCATCCTTGCCGAGCCCAAAATACATCCGTTTGTGGCTTTAAATGGAACGAGAAAGCTTCTCAGGCTTGAGGTTTTGTCCAAGTCCTTCAGGTTACATTTAATTGCATATCACAGAGAGGACTTGCTGATATAACTTGTATTAACACACACACACACACACACACACACATACACGTACACACACAGTGAAGTAAAAGAAGAGGTTTGTGTTTGAATAGGGAGGGAACAGCATGCTTCTGCTTTGAACTCTGTTATAACTTGATTGCGATTCTCATCCTTTATGAAATACCTCCATTTTTGTCATGTGGTAAATCTCTGGAAGTTTCTAGAATTTCATAAATGTTCTGTAGCCAGGGACTCGTTTATCTGAGAAATAAATTCCACAGTTCTTCTTCGGACTGATTTATTGGAGCTATAGAGCATTTTATTACTAAACTTTCCATTCACAGGGCCAAGCGGACATTATTTATGACTCCTTGTTTGGTTGGAGTCCATTCCCACTTTGAGAACCACTGGTGTATCTCTCACCAACACATGCATTTTTACTTATTTATTACCTAAATAAGTAATAAGTACTTTTTTATTTACTTACTTACATATAAATAAAATCCTGCGTTGATTTTCCATAATACAGTGCTCAATACAGTGAAGTAGAGCTATATATATATACTTA
>JBCNYG010000024.1:4208857-4226137 GCA_039654305.1 Porochilus rendahli
TTGTGCATTGCTCTTGTGTAGATTTGATGCTCTTGATAACCGTGTAAACTCCTCGTCTTTACAGTGTACGTTGTGGAACAGGGTCGGCGAGACGATTCAGGAGACCAGGCATGTCTGACTGCGTGCTGGACGGCTCTGTGCTGCTGTTGTCTCTGGGACATGTTGACCTAATCTTCCGTCAGCCCTCCCTCGTCTGTAAAGGCCTTTTTCCCCCCGTCTGTATTTATGTAGAACTACTGCAAAACCAATGATCCAATGAAAGAAAGAGCGATGTGTGTTTTTTGTTTCAGGGATTTTTCATGTTCCAGTCTGGATTAAATCCTTTCACAACTTCACCTTCAATGCTATGCACTGAAAAATTTCTAGAAATACAATCCTAGTTTTAGACAGATGTAAGAAGCTGATTTTTTATTTTATTTAATTGTATTTCATGTAGCTACAAAGCAAATATGTTAGGATTCAAATTGTGTACAGGCACTGAGGTGGAGAATGAGGAATGAATGTATGAAATGTGAAAGCCACAGGGATCTTTCTCTCTCTCGTGTTTTTTTTTTTTTTGGGTGGCTTTGGGTGGGGGGCCCTGTGGTTTGCAGGCGGGTTTGCCGTTCTACTGTTGAGAAAATGCTCTCTGAATAAAAAATTGTACTTATTAATGTAATAAAAGCCACACTTTTGGAATTAGTCTTTTAGTATTTTAATTAATATATAATTGAGCCGAGATAACGTTTCATGTAATGTTTGAATGTTGACTGTATGACTCGCAGTGTAGTTTGAACCTTCAATATTGCACACTGGAGGTCTGTACAAATGTATGACCTCACAGTATAATTAAACACACTATATCCAAATAACACCCAAGTGTCTTCTCATCTCACTGAATAAATAAGATAAAATGATAAAGTAAATGCATACTCTGTAATTTGTTCATCATTCAGCGATGATTGAAAGCTGGTTGGCGCTGTATTAAATAATATATTAAATATTGTTCCAGCCAAGATCAATTCCTGAGGAAGTAATTCAATAACACAAAAAATGAGTTTCTTAATAAACGGATGTCTTAATGCACGCTCCATCACCGGCCGTGTGTTGTGTACGCTCTTGCGTAAGCCACTTCAAAGAAAACACCATCATTACCATCGCCGGTGTGACTAAAGGGCACAGTACTCTTGTGTCCGTCGCTCTCCCCATGCTGTAATACTCAGCTTACTAATAGCTCCTATGTGTAAACTTACCCTCTGCTGCTTCGACCTATTTAAAGCCATAGTACAAATCAAACGGGGGCCTCTGGAATCCTGTCCGTTTGCTTTCAGAAAGACTCTTCATATGGGTGCAGGCTACATGCAATAGGAAGTTCATGAGCACATGCGTTAGCGTCATGAATGCACGTAGCCTGTCATAATATTTGATTATCGTCAGCTGTTTTCAGTGACTAATACAATGGCAGTCTACTATGTCAACAGTAGTGTTTACTGGTAAATCCGCAGCTATGGTTGTTTTGATTATCTTACCTTATGTAGACAGTATTCTGTCCTAAAGAAGATTAATTCTAGGACCTTGCACAAGCTTATCGCTGGAAATAGGTACCGTGGCAGAATCTATACCCAACAATGGCTTTAAGAGGAAAAAGCTGGACCCTGTGGAAAGAACAAACACCTGTCCAGTTCATGCATTACGTTTTTTTCCCCCATGTAGAATAATTCAGAAACACATTCATATGAAGGTGAAAAGTTAATGTTCACATCAAAGTGAGAAGGAAAAAAAAAACCCCAAACGAGTCATGGTTGTCAGTGCCAGCTGAGCTGGTTTGACTATTTTAGAAACTCTAACTCTGGCTCTTTTTTAGGATTTTCCTACACAACACTATAAAGGTATAAACAGAATGCCAGAGGGAAAAACAAAGCACAAAAAAAGAAGAAAAAAAAGGGTGTGCAGGAGGAGAGTCCCTGCTGGTGATAGGTCTAAGGAAAATGGTTCGGACTGACAGGATGACTCCAGTAACTCAAATAACCGTGCATCTGATAACAACTCATTACCGGGTCTTTTTTCCAATCATCAGCAGTCCGATTTCTTGTGCATACTGTAGTCCTGTTACTGATGGATGTAAGTGGAACCTGATGTTCTTTTGTGCTGTTACAGCATATCTGCCTTAAAGGAAAAGAAACAGCTTGGCTTAGTGCACACACTGGAACAAAGATCACAGTTTCAGCTTCCCAGCCATAAAGGCCGTTAGGGATGTGTAGGCATTGTAGAAAAATGTTTAAATTCCTTTTTAAATTCCTTTTTCTATGTAAAGCTGCTTCGTGACAATGTCGATTGAAAAGAAGTGCTACACAAATAAAACAGAAGTGAACGAATATATCTGATCTTTTTTGAACCCACTTAATAATCAAGAGATCAGTCACATTCCAGACTCCTCACGAGGATGCCATGCTAAGCCTTTTCTGCCTGCCGGGTCGTGTCATCTGGGCAAAGGAACTATCATTTAATCCAGCTGATGACTAATATTCCAGTTAACTGATAAAAAGAAAATAACTTTTCTTACTATTAAGGCACTGTTAGCATGCTTTGTATGATTTTAGACATAAACTAGCCCAGGAGTGTTTTAAAGGTGATCGAAGGCCTAACAATCACAAAACATCTATTCTAAAAAGGCTTAATGGAGACAAGCTAGCGTGCAATCTTTCTTGGGTCATGAATGACTAGCTGTTTACTTGAAATAGGCTGCTGCCACCTAGTGGAAGGATGATGAATTAGGTTTCATGGTAATGGTCGATGTAAACTATGTACAATAATCATATTCTTTGAAAGCTTTTGTGGGCCACAGAAAATGAGGCAGTGGGCCAAATTTGACACATGAACTAGCCTGAAAGAACTCCTTTAGCATCATACTTCAGAACCCAAGCATCGCCTACACAAGCTGCACATGCCACGACCACAAAGGATTAAATACGCTCTAATAGATAAACTGGACACAAATATGAAAAAGCATATTATTCTGCAGTTGCTCTGGGTTTCCCATCCTGTTTGAAATACCAACAGCAGTGTACTGATGACACAGAGGGGGCATGAATAGCACATTCCACATATATTCACAGTTGACCAGCTGATCATGACTGACATTTCTTCCAATGGTTTAATTAGCTGAAATTATAAATGAACTCAGTCTGAGCCCCCGCTATCTTCATGCTCTGTGACATAACTCTTTTATAAAAAAAATAAAAAATAAAAAAATCTCACAAAACAGGTTTTCAGTGTTCAGTGCTGACAAGTTGATCTTTCCTTCCGTGGGAGCTAAACCATGTTTTTTTTTTTTTTTTTTTAGATCTCACTGAGATGCTTTTCTGCTCACTAACATTAAAAAGACTATTTATTGGTTCACTGTCATTTGCTTTAAATGAAAATGACTGAATGAATGAATGAATGAATGAGTTTCAGTTGAAAATCAACTTATTTGTTCTGAAAAACACTGCAAGCATACTTTTCGAAATAGAAAAAGCGTCGGGTATTCATGGCTCTTCCTTTCATGTCTGTGTTCCAGCCAGATGATTCATTTCTAATCGGAAAACGTATCGTTTCTTAAGATGCTGGATAAACTTGAGCATATAGGAGTTCTCGGTATTACTCAGAGTTGAACAGACACTGAAACGATGTCTCCATGGAAGCATGTTAATGAAGTTTCACTGCAAGATTAACGTCATGGCCTAAATCTGCAACAACAACAAAAGAATCTCCATGCGCACCTTAAAGAGCCGGCACATTCACAACCTGCAGATTAATGCAGCCTGACTCCTGAAATGTCACCATGATGATGTCCTAAAGCACAGCAGGAATCTCATCAATAAATGTTCATCTTCTGTCCACTGAATGCAAGTCTGACTCATTTGTGCTGAGACTGACTGGAAGTCATATCAGGACTTCTTAAAAATCATAAATTAGTCCACCGTGAGAGGGGAATTCTTTTATAGTCTGATACAAAAATCAGTTGTCAAAAAAACAAAACCTGCTGAAGAATTGCACATTATTTAAAAGCAATAAATATTGTTGTTTTTCTAATAGTTATTATTAATGTGATATGTGAGAGGTGGCATGGTGGTGTAGTGGTTAGTACGTCCTCCTCACAACAAGGTCCTGGGTTCACTTCCCGGGCTTGGGCGTTTCTGTGTGGATCTTTTGCATCTTCTCCTTGTACTTGCATGGGTAGGGAATGTGGATACGAGTGTGAATGGTTGTGTGTGTGTTGCCCTGCAATTGTCTGGCTAGCTGGTAAGGGTACACCCCACCTTTGCCCAGTGTCGGCTGAGATAGGCACAGCCTTCCTTGTACTGGGATTCACTCTGTCATGGAATTTTCCTCATATTCTATAACCTACTATTTCCTTGACATAAAAAGATTCACTGCAACCTTTGGATCATGTCTATTTCAGGCCTTTATCCATGAGCCGCCGAATATATACTGCTGAAACGACACCAAAATAGCATGAGGTCACTCTCATGAAACATGGCACCATGCCCTTTCCTGTGTTTACAGATCCTGTGAGGGTTGTTAAAGCAGCCTTGTATCTTATGAGAGTCATATGTCACTGAAAATAATGTTACACTACATTCCCGGGTGCAAGGTGGGGCAATTCATGTTGAATTAATTGCAATGCACAATGCACACATACAAATTCACACCTAGGGGGAACCTTAACATAGTCAATCTGCATGCTTTCTACATGCATGTTATTGGATAGTGAGTCAGATTGCTTTCACGGTTCAGGAGATGAAACCTGCACAAAAACGAGCACTCCACACATGCAGTATGCTGAGCTCGGGAGTGAAAACCGGACTTGCGAGCTCCATGAAGATGTAGTTTACCAAGGTTGGAGTGGAAGAACCTAAGTTCTCCACTAAACTCCACTAAACTAAACTCCACTAAACATGGAATGTGTTCCCAATGCCCAGATCCAAAAAAGCCTTCCTGGAAGTGTGGAGGCAGTTCTAACTCAGGAAGGAACAACTTTGAATTAAAGTCCATGATTTTGGGATAGGACATTCAAGAATACGGGGTGGCATGGTGCTGTAGTGTTTAGCACATCCATCTCACAGCAAGAAGGTCCAGGGTTCAGGGTTTGTATGTTCTTCCAGTGCTTGCGTGGGTTTTTGCCAGGTTTCCTCCGACAGTCCAGAAACATGCGCATTAGACTAAATGGCTTTTCCAAATCGTCCCTCGGTGCGAGTGTGAACGGATGTGTGTGTGTTCTAGCTGTGTGATGGTCTGGAGAGATGTTCATGGTACAAAAAAGTCACGCAGAGTTCAGATGAGATGGTCTCCGGCCTCCCCACGACCTTAGTAGGATAAAGCAGTTCGGCAAATAAATGAATGAATGAAGAATGTGAGTGTGATCTGAAATTCAACTGTCAAAATACATTTGACATTAGTGCAGGTTTAATACAGTAGATATAAGGTTAAACCCACAACATACACTACAGTGCAGTGCAGTTCAAAAGCAATGGAATTCGTGGGGAATAGGCGAACCTGGCAACCCTGTCTTGATGTCGTCTGGGGAAAATCCAGGACACACTGTATCCCAGACAAACCTCCTAAAGAAGTCTTCAATGGTCGGAATACAAGACAAATCTGACCCTGGCTACATCTGTATTCTGCACCTTCCACTTGCGCCAGATGTTCACACCAGAGAAGTAGACCCGCGCTCGTGAGCTTCAGTAAATATAAAGAAGAGAGAAAGCAGCAGGATAACATTTGGCTCAGGGTTTGATGTTTAGCAGACCTTCTGCAGGAACCATTGTCTTTACCTGCTTTAATGCTCACTGTGAACTTTTAAAGGGTTCAAACATCTTCTGGGTCACCAAAACACAGCACACTGAATCCCAAACTCCACTGACATGATGGTTCAGGCACAGAAAGATGCTCTGTGTTATTTATCTTCCCCTTAATGCCAGGCAGAGCTGTGCATTTTTGGTATTTTTCTCAGTTTAAATATAAAGATTTCAAATGATTTCACCCTTTTAACCTCAAACCTGTCCTAATGCCTGCACAGGTCTTAAAAAAGTCATAACAACAACAATAATAATAAAATAAATAAAATTAACTATAATAATACTGAATATAACGCTGTTGCTGATTATTTTAATAATAATAATAAAATAATAATGATGATAATAATAGTAGTAGCAGCAGTAGTAATAAATGAGCAAACATAACTAAACAGAACAATTATGAAAATATCAATTACACTCTATAGGGTTTATCGAGAAATGTTTAAATTCTTCAGTTCACAAGTTTAAATTCTTTACTGTGTAGTGGAGTTTCCATGTTCTCCCCATGCCTGCGTGGGTTTCCTCCGGGTACTCCTCCAGTTTTCTCCCACCTGGCTGTTCCAAATTGGCCCTGGACGCGAGTATGAACGGTTGGGTGTTTGTGTTTGCCCTGCAGTGGTCTGGCGCGTTGTTCAGGGTGTACCATTCGCCCCAGATTGGTAGAGAAAGGCTCCAGCCTTTCTGCGACTCTGAGAAGGATTAAGCGATTTAAAAAAATAGCCAAGGAGCATGTTTTTAAATGGGAAATATGTGTGGGGTGTGAAATGCAAGTGAACTAAAATTACAATCATGTCTGTTCTCCCCCTCGTCACAGACACAATGAGCTCGTCCAATAAAGGGTCAGGTGATAATCACGTGACGCACAAAAACCCGACAAAATGCTATTTTCTACATAAAACAGACTATTTATCTCGCTCTTTTATGTACCCTTAGACTTTGTTTTAAAACAATATTTATTAAAAAACAATTAAAAGTGAATTAATGCAGCATTACACATTAAATTTAGGTTTAACTTTTACCTGAATCACGAGTTTTAGACTGTGCCGCTGTGAATCATGGGTAATCCGCTATTTTGGGACCCGACCCAGTGATTTCACGAGCTAACCTGGTTTTTATATATTTTTCATCATTGTTGGAATCATTTTGGTCAAAGTTATTGTATTAACTGCTGGAGAAACACTGTAATAGTCCCGCTAAACATTATTTACTGAGTTACTGTTGCCACTTCCATTAATTTCACCCCTACGATTGGTGCTGGGCATATCTTAGCAGCTAGTTTACCCATAATCCTTTGTTTGTTTGATTGATTTTCCTCAGGTATTTACACTCCTAGAGGGCACGTGACATAATGGTTAGCACATCTTCCTCAAAGAAAGAAGGTCTTGTGTTCGAGTCCCGGCCTTGGGTGTTTCTGTGTGGAGTTTGCATACTCTGTTTCAATTTGTCGATTCCAAATTGTCCCCAGTAGGATTAAGCGGTTCGCAATTGAGTGATTTCCACTCCTTATACACGTTAAAAAACTTGTATTTACAATAAACATATGCACTTACAGTATAACACACACAGAAAAACATATCAAATGAAATATCAAATGCGGCACATACCAATTCTCACTGTGCATAACTGGTTCTTTAATTGGACATTGTCATTAGGAACACAAACTTACAAAATACATTTATTTGGCTCTGATGTGAGGAAAAAGCACAATGAAATTGTAAAAACGGAATGGTTTATTTTCATATTCTCAAAGATTCTCCGTCCCATCGAGTCCGAGCGTGTTTATACACACAAGCTGTACATTTTGACATCTACTGTGGCGCTTCACAGGCAGAGAGAAGAGATTCTGGTACAGCAACAATAACAGAACTCAACTAGGAAAAGATAAAACCTACAGTGTCACATGAACTGTTTATCGTCGATTTTTTCTTGACATGAATTTTTGCCAAACATAAAACCACTTCTGTAAATAAATGTACATGTTGGGTTTTAATCCAGTCCTCCTACTTACTGACAGTTTTACATACAGTATAAGATTAATATGTATTTCACAGTTTCAAAGACATAATTTAAATTATAAACAAAAGACACAATATATTACCTTTCTATAACTTCTTTGCTTGGCTGCAAATTAAAATAAAAGAAACATCTTAATGAAATTTTACATATTATACAAAGGGTAAATAAAAAGAGCAATCTTTATGGAAATTCATGCTCGTCAGCGGAAATCTCCTTGTGATTGTCTTATAGTGCAAATGTAAAAGGACAGAGATCTCGAGAACCACGCAATGTGTACTCCAATGAAGTGCCCTTCATAATAACTCTCTTCCAGTACAAGTCAGATCCTGTGGGAAAGTTGTGGGGGGACGAACGACTGAAATGAGACCCAGCAAAGTTCCTTTTGCAGAAGTCTTTAACATGAATCCGGTGGAGTTAATCATCCACAGATTTAATACGTATACTGGCAAGTGATGGCTTAAGTGACAATCATATTTCGAGGTCTGAGACGATGACCAACGTTCAGCAAGTTTTCTGCTTCCTGTTTTTGCCTTGATATGGATGCCAGGCTTGCCATCACAATGCCCAAAACGGTCTAAAAACATCTGACATCTCTTAAAAAGTCTAACATTTTCTTAAAAAAAAAAAAAAAAAAAGTTTATGTAGTTACAAGTCTTTATCCAATCCAGGTTATTTTGGCTGCGTGCTGTAGCTTCTGCAAGGTGGAATAAGTCTTTATGGAAACTGCTGGCAGCTCGTTCTGGATTTGGTTCCTCTGTCCGTGTGAGATGAGGAAATGATGGCTGCAGCAGCCTGGCTCTGTTACCTCTTTCCCATCTCATTCTGTTTGAGGAACTGGATGTTAGCTCTGCTGTCTGCCAGTTCAGGATACTTTTCCACAGGGAGTATGTAGTAGCTCTCATAGCCTGGGACTTTGCCCACTGCTAGGAGCTGCTGCTTCTCACTCTCGCTCCATGCTCGGCTCACATCCCTACCCTCCTGTACCTGCTGATGCTCCATAGCCCAGGCTTGAGCCATTGCCCTCTGCTGAGCTTGCTCCAGCACACGAGCACGCTCCTTTTCCAACACCTCGGTGCCAAGCCCGTAACGAACACTAAACACTAATGCTGGGGTGTGAATCTCCACAGTGACCCCGCGGCGCGATCGGCCGCTAACTGTTACGTTGACATCATTCTCCAGCGTCCTGTGCCCACCGCTGATCCCCAGGGCCAATAGATCACCATCGGGTAGCCCGAGCTTCACAAAGAAGTGCCAGTCACGCCTGTCTATTGTGTAGTGCATGCCTTCAAGGTAGATGGTGCCAGTGAGCACCTGTGAAATCTTGCGGCTGCCCTCACTGGCTGCACTGGTCACAGATGCCAAAACGTGGCCCTCCTTGATAGCCAGCATCATGCCTTTTCCCACAACAGGTGTTTTGGTGCCAAACCAGTGACCAGGCTTGTCTCGTTTAATACGCCAATGTTTATTGAGCTGCTTTCCCTCCAGAGCCATGAAGGCCTTGTTGTGTCGCTCCACTGAATGCTGCACTCCTGTGAACAGTTGTGAAAGTCAAAGGTCACGTGTTAGAGAAAAAAATACAGTCATTGCAACGTTCAGTTCATTCCTACAAAATCAATCGGAGAAAGAACTGTAAAAGTAAACATACCTGGGCATTGTCATAGTCCTGACTAGCAAGCAATTCATATGGAGGTTCAACAAAATATAACGGATGCCTTGGAAACCCAGGGATGATGTTGCTGAGCTGGAAACCAAACATGACCAGCCAGCTCTTCACATCTAGGAGAACGTAGAAAGAGGAGATCTGAGATCAGCAGTTTTATAAAAATGCAGTATGGCAGACTTTCCACTAGGTGTCACAATCACAATAATTTAGTTTGCTAACAAAGAGGTTAACAAATAATGTGACGGTCACGTGTTAGCGTTCTAAAAATACCAATGATACCTGCAAATATCGCACATAATTTAATGTCATTTATCATAACATCACTATCATAACACTGGCCCATAACATTGTCTGGTATTTTGGAAAGCTCTTACCTGTCACATAGTTTTTAACATCAATCATGTCACTGAGAGGATTATTGTTCTTGAATGTGTACAGGTTGAAAGGTGCTGGCTCTTTGCTTATCCTCGCCCAGATCGCATGGTCAGGTGAAGTCCAGCGGCCTGCTAGTACGTCATAGTCTCTTTGGGTAAAGTGCACCAGCTTGGTGAGAGGGTCATACAACCCTCCATGAAAGCCAATAGCAAGTTGGAAGTCTAAGTTGGAATCATGGTATATCTCACCATATGCTGTGTACTGCAACTGCTTAACCATTTGCCCATTGCTGCTAAAGACAGCCAACGGAGTGCCTGTGTTGTCTGAAGCAATATAGTACTCATCACCACCATTGATCTCCATGGCGAACAGGTGGCCCTGGAGGTCGTAGTAGAAGGAAGTGATCTCAGTCCTGGAATGGTTATAGATGTGGCTCACCCGGCTTGGATGATTGAGGTCAGCGTAGAAGTATTGCTGGTGGTCACCTGTAGATGTACGACGAGACACACGGCGCCCAAGGCCATCATAGCGATACTGAACACTCCAATTATCCGCTGAGCGGCTATAAGCTCGCTCTAGCAAGCCTTTGGAGTTGTACTCAAAGAAGTCTGAGCCTCTCTGGCTGAGGAAACCATCTTCATCCAGCTTGTATTGCATGTCCCCGAGGCGCGTGATGCGGTCCCGCAGGTCGTAGCGCAGTGGTAGCAGCCGGGCACCGTTGCCAGGGTTCAGCAAATGCAAGTTGCCATTCAGGTCATAACTGTAGCGCCACATGGACCAATCATTGACCTTGACGCCAACAAGTTGGCCATCTCCGTCATACTCGTAACGATACTGCGTAGTGTTGGCGTAGGGCCCTATTTTTAGTTCACGCTTGATCACACGGCCCATGCTGTCGTATTGCACCGTCATCCAGTACATAAGCGAGCGGAAGATCTCGTACTGCACCTCTTTTATGCGGCCGTGAGCGTCAAAGTGTTTGCTGAGCGTCATTACGGCAGTGGTGATGATTTGGTTAATATCGTAGTAGATGATGCCGAATTTGCCAAAGTGCTCCACCTTGCCGGAGATCTCGTCATATCGGTAAAGATCTACAGGAAGAGGAGTCTCTCCGATTACAGGTTTTATGCTGGCCACACGGAAGCTGTTGTCGTGGTAGGTGTAATCGAAGCGGGCATTAACCATCCCCTCCTCTGAGAAACGGTACATCTGCTTGTCCACTAGGGGGCCAAGCTTGCGGTAGCGGATAGTACACGAGAAGCCACCGCTTTGCAAATTCACCATCTTGAGGACCCCAGCTGCTTCGTCGAAGCTGAAGGTAACCGCAGTCGAGTCATACACCACTTCAGAGAGCTTGGACAGCTTCCCATACTTGTAGAGCACACGGCGACCAGTTCCCAGGTAAATAGTGGCTCGGGGGCGGCCATCCTCAGTGAAATCATGGATAACGGTGGCGTTGCTTTCAGGTGGGTTGTAGATGTTGCGTATGTATCCCACAGAGACATGTGTGGACATGGTGTGTCTGGCCATGCTGGGCATGGTGACCGCTGTCAGCCGACCGAAACTATCGAAGTCAAAGACGTACTGCTTCTGACTCTGTTGCAGCAGCAGCACCATGGACTGTGCACAAAGAAACAGCAAGAAATCGTACTTTAATGAATATCTGATTTTGGACGCCACGGATATTAAGTCAGACCATATCACTGCATTTCAAATCAAAAAAATTATTAACTTTTTGTTTCTCTTAAGTACATTTCTACTCCCATGGGATACAAACACAGGGTCTACAGTACAACCAGACCAATTTAGTGCAAGTGTTCATCACCTTTTCCACATAGCTGAAGCTCCACACCTTCCCGTCGACAAAGTTTCGGGATAAGATGCGGCCAAAATTGTCGAACTCGCTCTTCTCGCTCATGCTGCCTCTCTGCAAGCCCACAAGGCGGCCATTGGGTGAGTAGGAGACGTTGACCAGCGCCAGACTGCTGCTGGGGAGCCAGGTGGCAGGCCGGCCCTGAGCATCGTAAATGATGCGCAGCATGAACTTACGGTGATCGTCGTACACCTTCTCGGTTCTCGTGGTGCGGTCGTAATCGATGGAAAGCAGATTCCTACCATGCGCCTGGGGAATTGGTAAACAGTGACACCAAATATGTTAAATGCACTGATTTTATCTTTTTAACCACATTTTTCTTATGATACTGATATCAGAGCTCCAAACAGCACAGTAGAACCAACTCTAATCTCAATCGTGACTTTTTTGCCTAACCGCTTGTTCCTCTTAGGGTCGCCTATCTCAGCCGACAATGGGCGAAGGCGGTGTGTACCCTGAATAGCTCGCCGGATGATTGCAGGGCCAATACGCACAATCATTCACACTTACAGTCAGTTACACTAACATGCATGTCTTTGGATTGTGGGAGGAAACTGGAGAACCCAGATGAAACCCAGGCAAGCACGTGGAGAACATGCAAACTCCACACAGAAACATTCTTCCCACTAAACCACCCCAACTCTAATCTAACAGATATTTTTGCAGTAACCATGGGATTCTGCAAGCTTCTGTTGCCAAGCTACACGAAATCTCAGACATGATGGTGATGTTGTGTTTTTTGTCTAACTGCAAGACATATGTACTGTCAGTCAGTTACGTTCCTAACATAACGCATGGCAACTGATCTACATATCACGATACGTATCAGTATTCATAAACACACAGTATTACATTATATTCAAAATAAATTGAGTATGCAGCGGATTTCCTTTATGACTATAGTTAGTCCATGCTTACGCGCAGCTTTCGCCCAAACACAGTGACTCTGCCTTTGGTCAGCTCTTTCCTCATCCTCCACTCGATAGAATTGAGCCCGCTGTTTGTTGGTAAAGAAATGTTGCGCCTCCCGATGGTTGGTGTCACTGATCCTGCCAGGATGTGAGGTTCATTATGGAAGCTGAGTCCCATGCCGTTGGCATAGGAGACCTGCAGGGTGCCGTTGTAGTACATCTGATAGCTGTTCCGGACTTGATCTGTCAGAAGACAACAGGGAGATTTTAGAGAGTTTAGTCGGGGATAAGAAACCAAGCTGTGTTTTATTTGGTAGAAGGCTTTGGAGTTGATCTGATCCTACATATCAGTGGAAGATGTATCATTCTGGTCAGGATAGGGGTTCAAGGAAAAAAAAATTAAAACTGGGATGATGTTATTACTAGCTATGAAGCCTTTTGGTTTGGGCTAAAAGCAGCACAAATGCTTTCAGTTCCATTTCACGCTGTAATTGCATCAGCCGACACGCTCTGCAGACAGGCCCATTCTACATGCATTCGCTTATGCGTTGAAAAATCATCGGAAACTTTTAAGGACACTCCAGAACAGAAGAGTTGACAAGCGTTCAGTGTCCAAAAGCAGTTCAGAAAAACCTCTACACTCTTTTATCTTGAGTAAACAACAGACACAGGCTTTAATAGGAAGTAAGGAAGAGCAAATGGAGGTACAACTCCACGCAAGTCACTGTTCAAGAGAAACACAACAGAGCTGAGAACCTGGCTTTGAATAAATGGCATCTCAGCTCACATCAGTGGTTTCACTGTAATTCATCAAGAGCACACTCTGTCCTATTGTACCTGTTGCTTTAGTATTGCCCTAAAACATCAAGTTTATAGAAGCATTTGTGTGGTTAGCACGTCCGCCTCACAGCAAGATGGTCTTGGGTTTGAGTCCTGGGCTCAGGCGTTTCTGTGTTTAGTTTGCGTGTTCTTCCTGCGCTTACGTGTGGGTTTTCTCCGGGTAATCCGGTTTCCTCCCACAGTCCAAACACATGCACATTAGGCTGATTGGCTGTTTGGAATTGCCCATAGGTGTCAGTGTGCATAGTTGTGTTTATGTACTGGCCCTGTGATGCTCTGGGAAGCTGTTCAGGGTGTACCACGCGTTCACCCAGTGTTAGCTGAGATGGGCGCAGCCACCCTGCAACCCTAATAAGATAAAGTGGTTCGGCAAATGATGACGATAACAATGATTTTTGTCATGTACCCCCGTCTAGACTCTTCTTACCCTGAAGCACAGTATAAGAGGCCTCCACTGAAGACAGGTTGGTAACTATTGTGACATCATCATCCCTGTTCGAATTCTCCATATCGATGTTAATGGACTGCTCCATCTCACGGCGCAGACTGATCACCATACCAGTGGGGTAGGAGACATTCGTTAAACGACCCTCGCTGTCATAGCTGTAAACAAAAAGAAAAAAAAAATCTGAAAACCTAATGAACAGAATCAGTGTGTGTTACACAAACACGCAGGTTACAATGGTTTATTTAATATTATTGTCCTTTCCAAAAAGAACAAAGGTATTATTATTATTATTATTGTTGTTATACTACAAAATATCATCACAGAACACTTTTATATTACATAAAAGCAAAAAAAAATTTTAAACATTTTTTTCTCACCGATCAAGTACTTATTAATGTTACATATCTTTTCAATAAAAATATTTGGGACATCTAAGAGCGCAGTACTGTATTCCTGACACTAGATGGCACTAAAACTGTTTGGAAGGAGCAAGTTGCACTGCACATAACATGAAAGAACTCATTCTGCTGCTTCTGTTGCCATGATAATAATTAAAGACGCGGTAAAAATATATGACATTTATTTAAACCCAATTCAAAATGGGTCATTTGCAAAATAGTCTTGATATAATAATTAATGTGCTTATTACTGTCTTTATCCTTCATTAGTAATAAATAAGACCAGAATTTTTCATAGCATTTATAAATGTTGCTCACGTTTTATGCTTAGAAAAGTAAGACATGTATGAATGTTGTTGTTGTTGTTGTTGTTGTTGTAATTAGGGCTGGGTAAGAAAGGCTATAAAATTATATCGCAATTTTTCCTGCAATTTCACGATACTGTTAAACCAATATATATTTTGCTCTCAAAATAATGTTGAGAGACAAAAGAACATGTAGGGTGGCATGTGGCATAGCAGTTCGCATGTTTGCCTCACAGAAAGAAGGTCCTGGGTTCGAGTCGCAGGCTCTGCGAGATTGTGTTTCTGTGTGGAGTTTGCATGTTCTCCCCATGCATGTGTGGGTTTCCTCCGGGTACTCCAGTTTCCTCCCACAGTCCAAAGACGCTAACTGGCTGTTCCACATCACCGCAGATGTAAGTGTGACTGGCTGTGTGGTGGTTGTGTTGGCCCTGTGATGGACTGGCGAGTTGTTCAGGGTGTACCCGTCCTCACCTAAACTTGACTGAGCTAGGCTCCAGCCTCCCTGCGGCCCTGGTGATATTAAGTGGCTGGATGAATGGATAGATAAGAGAACGTGATATCCCATGCAGACTGTTTGTAAGTACGTCACTAGAGGGCGCTCTCCTGCACTGAAAGAGTACACCTCTTAAAAACGCTGCAGCTACCTTTCCATATCTGGAGGAATGTTGTTATTATTTCTTCTAAATCGTAATACTCGTGATATATAGTTGATTGATACATCGCCACAACCCACAGCCCACAGCTGCAATCAACCTTGTGCTTAACGCAGTAAGAGGTCTGTCAATCATGACATTGTTTACTTCCACATTTAAAAACACTTTCCCCCTCAATTTCTCTCAAGTATTGCCTTCCCTATCACATGACCAACACCGACCAGGCAGGGGCGTAAGCGTGCGCATGCCCCCTCTGTCATATGCAATGCTGCCACCCACATCTTTCCAAACTGCTGTGCATGCGCACTTGGGGGCGGCCTTACACACTCGGAGCGAAAACACTATCCGCCTCCTCATACAGATATGCTCACAGACGCTGGTGATCGCTGTGAGTGGCAGGGTAGTGAGCGTATGCCATCCCTCCTTCCCGTGAGAGCTCGGCCAATTAGCTCCCATCAACTCCAGCTCACGTATGGCTTCTATGTATATATATACTATTTAAAGATCCTAAAAAAAGAAAGTGTTTAAGCACTATTATTTTTTTAGAGCCGGGTGATTTGAACTAAAAGTTATATCGCAATATTTTCTGGCATTTTCATGAATGTGCAAATTACAATATTTCGCTGAAAACTGCACTAATTTATGTGACGTCAACACGTGCTCTGTCCGTGGAGGTATGTAGTTATTGTATTAGTAAATATTGGGGGCGTCAATATCTGACTGTATTTGACGGCCAAGTCTTCAAAGCAATTTTAAATCATTACTCACTCATAGAAGTTGGTCCATCCAGACTCGTCAGCTTTGGAGGTGAGTAGCTCGGTGTTGATGACGTAAGTGAGCAGCGCTACATCCTGGTTGAGGGTAGAAACAGAGCGCAGATTTCCTGTTGCATCTACCCCCAACGTCACCACCTGGTTCTCAGGCAGCAGTAACAGACGTACCACGCCGCCTGCCTCTCTCCTGATCTTCAGAGTGTTGTTGGCGCTGTCAGTAATCGAGACAAGTTCTCCGTTCTCGCCATAGCTGAAGTTATAGAGCGCGATCCCCGTGACCAGACTGAGCGTTTGCCTGTGCAGACCGTCCTCACTGAACAAGTACAGTTCCTGCTCCAGTGAGGATCCCAGCTCGTACTGACTTGCGCCGTTCAGGCCTGGCTGGTTGATGTGCACCGATCGCACACGGATGTTGTTAAGGTCAGCAATGTAAAGTGTGCCATCGGGTGACACTGCCAGCGAGGCGGGGGCGTTGAGGTTGGCGTCGCCTGCATAGCCGTCATCCCCGGAATAGCAGTTACAATTGACGTCGTTCTTACAGTCACACTCGGATGTAGCACCAGCCATCAGTGAGATCTCGCCATCAGCGCTGACCTGCCGCACGCGGTTGATTTTCTTCTCGTCGCTCTCCGCAATGTAGAGCACGCCCGTGTAAGAGACGGCGATGGCTGTGGCGCTCTCCAGTGCCGAGTGGATGGCCAGCTTGCTGAGGGAGTAGTCGATACCGGGGACCTGGCAGTGCATGGGCCGGCCAGCCACGATGCTTACCTGCTGGTTCTCAGTGATTCGCAGGACGACGTTGTTTTCTAGAACGTACAGTGAGTTGTCCATGGGGTTGACGGCCAGGTCAGTGGGCCACTCCAGGCGCACCTGCACGTACACACACACACACACACACACACACACATAGGAGATCCTTCTTTCAGCTTGAAGGATCAATAGAGCTAGTTACAGACAGATGGCCTGGTTCTTTTCTTTGCAATTTTGTCAAACAAACAATGCAAGCATCTGGGCCATGAGTAATGTACCTTTTGTGTGCTACACAAGAAAGATGGAGAAAGGACTAGTCAGACAGAAACACAAAAGATGATGATAGAGACACCGAGCTGGCAGAAAGAGAGAGAGAGAGAAAGAGAGAGAGAGAGAGAGAGAGAGAGAGAGAGAGAGAGAGGCACCCTTCCCCACCGCACACTATCCCAACAGTTC
>JBCNYG010000024.1:4247914-4262914 GCA_039654305.1 Porochilus rendahli
CCACAGTCCAAAAACATGCACAGTAGGCTAATTGGCTGTTCCAAATCACCCCTAGGTGTGAGTGTGAGTGTGAATGTTTGTGTAACTGATGGCCCTGCGATGGCCTGGCGGGTGCACCAGCCAGGGTGTACCCTGCCCTCGCCCAGAGTTGGCTGAGATGGGCGCCAGTCTCCCCGCGACCCTAATTGGGAATAAGCGGTTCAGAAAATGAATGATAATTGCCAAACTGCTATTAAATAAATAAGAATAAGACACGTTGAGAGGTATTACTATGTTATTGTTCGGTACAATAATAGTACACCCTGTCTGGTTATTCCCAATTTTAAAGCCTACTCTTCCTTGATTCTGTATAAAAAGCCCGTCCTTTTGGCAGAAGGGAAGGAGAAATAGACCATGAGTCATTCTCACTAGGATGGCTGTGCACTCGAGGTGGAATAGAGATGGACAGTGCATGATGGGCTCTTGGGAAATGTGGGTTGTGGCCGTGCAATCACACAGATTTCATCCCGTCTGAGAGTGCAGCGGCGTGCCCCTGCCCGCTTCTCGAACGCAACGTCGCGGCACACTCATAACAAAGAGCTTTTTTTCGACACTGTGTATTAGGAGGAGAATTTTTACAAGGAGTGTCGGTATCGATTTCATCGGTTCACATTACTATATATTACACACATCATTTGGACGGAATAGGTTTTTCAATTTCACTTTAGGGATCCATCTCATGCCTGAACGCACATGCAATAAAACCTCATCGAATTCCTGCACAGGAACGTGTCCCGCCGTACGATCCGAGCGTTTCTCCTGGTTCCGTCTTAATTGTGGGCTGGAATTGATTCTCACCTCCTTCGTTGTCTTTGTTGTCGTTGCAGGCGATCTCCATGGCAACGCTGCAACCTGCCCCGCTCCAGCCAGTATGGCACTCACAGCGCCAGCTGTTTTGGACCATGGTGCACTTGCCGTTCCCGTTGCACACGCTTGGACACCCATCTGCAGGACACAAAGGGAGGGAGCGATTTATTTTTACATATGATTTCGAACTGTAGCAGATCACAGCTGACTCCTCAGAGACAAACACATGAATTATACGGGAGGTCAACTTGCTTGGAACTTGATAGCATGGTGCAGAATTCAAGGTACATGAAATCATGTCAAATATGACATATTTGTGGATGATCATAAACTATGTACAGTATACGTGCAGACATTTCAGCGATGTTTTCCATGGTAACTGCTCTATAGTGCTGTTGGTTTATTAATTATTATCATTAATTCCTTTGTGTTTAAAGAGTCAGATTCCTGCATTTTCCTCATTTAGATCTGAAAGCTATTAGCCATCTCATGCTAGCCATACCCCAAAAGGCTTTGAAAATACTTAAAAGACCAAAGTCTGACACCCTCACCCACATCTAAAGACTGTCATTAGTCGCAGACTATGATGACTTCCCATCATTCACCTGATGGAAATTGAGGGAAACCGGTGAAAAATGGCACTAAAAACAGAAGCTACATTTGGCCAGTGTGTGCAGTGGTTCGTTCCAAAACTCCACCAGTTTCTCCAAAGTCCAACAAAACAACAGCTTCTGAGTCCTCGCTGGATTCCCCTCCATTTCTATCTACCTGCCAGAGATGTTCCCTTTTCCAGCTTTGCTGCTTCCTGTTTGGTGCTGGACACAGCTCACCTACCGGTTGTTGAAAATGTCGGCATCGATTTTGCACGAGCCAAGACGAAAAAACTTACGATCAAAATAAACACCCTTGATTTGTATCAGAACTTTAAAATGAGAAAGAGACTAAACTAAGAGGGTTAGCCTGATACTCACTGGAAATTTGGATGTTTCAGGGTTAATAACGCTAACAAAAAGCTAAGATTAAATCTAGAACTAGCAGTGCAGCAATAATTTCATCATCTGACATAAAAAAAAAACACTCGCTCATCTCACTCATTTTTGCCGAACTGCTTAACCGTACAACCATAGACCATAGAGTCGCAGGGTGGTCGGAGCCTATCTCAGCCGAGGCTCTGTGAAGGCAGGGTACACAATGAACGGCTCACCAGACCATCACAGGGCAACACACGCAACCACTCACACTCGCATTCACACCTACGGGCAATTTGGAACGGCCAATTAAACAAAATGACAAAGAAAAACATGCATGTATTTGTACTGTCGGAGGAAACCCGAGAACCTGGAGGGAACCTACAGAAGCACGAAGAGAACATGCAAGCTCCTACAAAAACAACAAAGATGGCTGCTATACTACATTAACCATGGGTTTACACCGGGGCACAATGCCTGCGAACTCCGCGATTAAAAAAACACGTGGAGCTTCTCAGTTTCCGAGCACGCCTGGAGTGCATCCGAGAAATAAAACATGAACGAACCATGTTGCCAAGTTCATCAAGATCCCCTACGATGGCGCATCAAGGTCTGTTACGCTCTGTTAAGGCCCGTTAAGGTCTGTTAAGCTCTACTGCGCTCGAACGCGGTTCCCACACACTGGATGACTGGCGTCATACGTCGTAATATTGACAGTCAAAAATTTCACGAATCACGATTCCACCAAGTTCCCTCAAATTCATACAAAACCACTAATGCGATATTAAAACTCTACATTACAAAAGTTTAGTATAAATTACTATACGTTAAAAAGTACTATCAATTAAAAACTAATACAAATGTAAAATTATAAGAACTCTATTGCTAGAATAAGCCTATCAAAGTGACGTAGCTTAAAAAGATGTTTGGTGCATCCCAGTATTTTCACTGGTACCCATTTATACTGCCGATTGGACAAAGGCACACTTGTGGGTAAATCCTTGCCCAGGTTCGAACCCAGGATCTCTCTGAGCCCAGCACTCTAGCCACTTCACCACATAGATACACTCTGAGCTCAAGGTCATTACCGTGACTACCGGTGAAGTACCAAAGATTTACCACAGGAGGAAAAAAGAGAGATAAAAATGCCGTTTCTCCCTCATTAATAACATGTTTTAATAATATTCCGTGTAACTGTCATAAAGGTATTACATGGCAACGTTATTAATAAAGCAACATTGCTTGACGGTGCGTTAAATGATTAAAATAACAAATCTGTGCTCCAAGTGCGGTTTGGAATCCACCCAAGATGCACGAGCGTGATGCACGTCTCAATCTAATTGTACAGATCACACGGTGACTCTGTTGAATACATTTCGCTCATTTTCACCCAGGAACTTCATTCCAGACGACTGACAAAAGGAAAAGTCGGTGCAATATGGAAGATAAAGAAGGGCAGAAGGCTACCGAAGAAAAAAGAGACTCAGGAAATACTGTAGGACGAGATGAATCCTCCGAAAACCCATCTGAACTACTGATCATGTGTTTGTGTCACATCCTATAACGACTGATTATGGTGTAGTTATAGATGAAAAACAAGCAGAACATTTCTTCAAGCCGTCTGTTTTAATACGTTTTTAAGTGCACTATGTTTCGGGGCATTCGTTCTTTCGTTTGCTGAGCCGTTTTGTCCTAGTGAGGTCGCGCGGAGGCTGGCGCTTATCCCCCCCCCCCACGACTTAAACCTGGGACCTTCTTGCTGTGAGACGGACGTACTAACCACTACGCCACCGTGCCAACCCTCCAAACCAACATATCCTAAACATTTCCCCCTTTTTTTTGACAATGATTTAGAGCAACCCCTTATATTGGAGTTATGTGACCCCAAACGTCTGGCCAAATAATGTATCTGTATATTAGGACGAAGCTATTCGCTCAAGAGACTATAAATAAGGAACACCCTCATATTTCACCATTTGCAGCAATCCAGTGAGTCCTAAAATACTGTAATTTTCTGCCTGCTCCTGCATTTGCTTCTGTAATGGCCTCTTATTGTACCTATAATAAAGAAATGCACTTGTAGAGAAAGTTCGTTAAAGACTCAAGATTGCTCAGCGTGGCTGTGTTCCACCAGAGCTACTTGAGCATGTACTGTCTTTGAACAACAGGGGAATGGCAACACACACACATACACGCACACACAAACACACACACGGAGTGCTGAACCACGGAGCAGCCAATTAGTATTCTACCTACGTTGCGCTGTTATTAGTATTCCAGCTAATTTACACTGTAGTCGTACTGCAGAATCTCAACTAGACTAGTGCAAGGTGTGTTCATTCTCCTTGTACACACACACACACATACACACACATACACACACACATACACACTAATGCAATACAGACGAAGAGCTCTTCTGCCCTAATTCTCTAACATATGGTGGATTGTAACAACAGACCTTTATACATTTTTAATGATTCCGTTATTATTGAGCAAAATTTTAATAAGTTATTAGCAAAAGACTGAAAAATAAAATAGCTTCTCACCCAAGATGCCATCAAATCATGTGATAGGATTTGAACACAAGTAGAAAAACCTCAGACTGCTTCAAATTAGTGACAAGGTGAAGGAGGCGTGGCCTCTTTAACTGCCAGTCCTAGCAAAGGGGGCATGAAACGTTCAGACGGCGTCAGTGAAAAAGGTGTCTCGGTGCCTATACCCCAGTGATAGGGGTGTGGCTTCCGTGTCTGTTACTTTTGGTAAAGGAGGTGTGGCCACTGCGTCTGTCAGTCCCAGACTTCAGACTCAGAAACATGTTGCTTTGATTGTTGATTTGGATTCAAAAACTCGCAACACAAAATGACGAATAATTAAGCCGGTAAATAATTACATGGTCAAATTGCAACAACAACTTTGATATGGTGTTGCGTGGAAAATACATTTACATTTATGGCATTTGGCAGACGCTCTAATCCACGGCGACTTAAATGAATCTTTTTTTCTTAACAACTTAGCAATTGAGGGTCAAGGGCCTCGCTCAAGGGCCCAACAGTGGTGTGTTCGAACCCCTGAACTTTGGATCAATAAACTAGCTTTAAGCACTGAGCCACCACTGCAGTATGTAAGGGTGTCCTCCGAATGAAAAAAATGCAAATGAAATAAAATGTATAAATAAAACGCATAAATGCAAGTGCACAGGAAAACTAAACAAAAGCAAAAATGTGGCAAAGACTATCACAAAAACACAAAACAAATATTTTACCAACAACAACAAAGAGTTGAGTCGCTTTGCTATGCCCTTTAAAAATCTAACAAGAACTGCTAAGCCGCTCGCGGTCTGGCTGTAATCATCATACAGCCTTATGTTATGTCAAAGCTCTTTGCGCATTTATATTGACGTGTGGCAGCTGACAACATTACAGATGTAAGTGACGGCTAACATTAAATCCTCTGAGTGATGTACAAACGGGAGGTTGATAGATCATGAACAGCTGCTTACATTACATTATGACTGCCGTTAGTGACTCTGATCCGCTCAATGTGTAAAAGTGTGATGCCTGTGTGCGTGTGTGTGTGTGTGTGTGTGTGTGTTTACCAATGGTACAGTGCTCGCCGTTCCAGCCCTGCTCGCACTGGCACTTGCCGTCTCTACAGGTGCCATGTTTCAAGCACAGCGGGTTACAGAGCCTCTGATCACATCCAACACCTGCCCAGCCCTCCTCACAGTGACACACACCTCCAATACACACGCCGTGGCTCCCGCAGTCTGAAGCACAGACCTCTGTACATGAGGGAGGAAAAAGGAGAGAGAGAAGGAATCAGAGAGGGACAAAGTAAAAAATTATCTTAGAAATAATCAGGAAATGGGATGTTAACGGGTGGATGTTCAACAGGGGAAGGGAAGAGAAAAGAATGGACGAGAAGGGAGGAGCAGTGAGAAGAAACAAATTAGAGGAGAGAAGAAGTAGAAAAGAAGGGAAGAGAAAGTAACATGACGGATGAGAGCGAAATAAAAGAAGAGGGAGTGAAAGAGAAAACAAGAAAAAAATAAAGGAATAGATAAGCAGGGAGTGGAAAGGAAAGAGAAGGAAGGATGAAACAAGGAAAAAAGGTTCAACAGGAAGAGAGGAGAAGTAGGAAGAGAACCAGGAAGTTAAAAGAAGAGAGGAAACGCAGAGTGGGGGAACATTTCACGTAAGAAAGAAGACAAGGGGAAAAAGATCAAAGAGAATAAAGAAAACATGGAGGAAGCGATAAAGAAGTGAAAAAAGAAGCAGGAGCAAAGAAAAGAAAAGTCACGTGACGTACAAATGATGAGAGTGAAGGAGAGATGAAAAGAAAACAGGAGCACAAAAAAGGGAAAAGAAGGACAAGGAAATGGTAAGAAAAGATAAAGAAGAACAGAAAGGAAGACAGCAGGGTTAAAAAGAAAGAGAAAAAGAAGAGGATGAAGGAAAACAAAAGGATTAAAGGATTAATACTGAATAAGAAAGAAGGCGAAAGAGAAATGAAGCAGAAGTGAGCACTGACCCGTGGAGCAGTCCGGACCCATCCAGTTGGGCTCGCAGGTGCAGAGGCCCGTATCGGCGCTGTACACTCCGTGGCCGTGGCACTGCTCTGGACACTGAGATCTGGGGACGTCACACAGCGGTCCCACCCAACCGGCCTTACACAGACACTGGCCTGATATGCAGGTCCCATGATCCGAACACGTCGGATCCAGGCAGTCTTCTAAGAGCAGAAACAAGAAAGACAGGAATACAAGAGCGAGTGTTGTTACAGTCGTATAAGAAGAAGTCTGAAGGACGGAGCAGATGAATGAAAAAGCACTGAAGATAATTATCCATCACATTCACACAGTCCTTTCAAATCATTCACTCACTCATTTTCTGAATCCTACAGCCTTCACCGGGAGGCTGGAGCCTATCTCAGCCAACAGTAGGCAAGGGCAGGGTACACCCTGAACAGCTTGTCAGACCAAACCGTTCACACTCAACTCCACACTTAGGGGCAGCCTGAAAAAGCCAGTTAATCTAATGTGCATGTTCTTGGACTGTGGGAGGAAACCGGAGTACCCAGAAAAAAAACCCATGCAAGCACAGCGAGAACATGCCAACTCCACACAGAAACACCTGAGCCCGGGACTCAAACCCAGGACCTTCCGTTGAGAGGTGGACGTGCTAATCTGCATGTCAAACTCCTTCAAACTTCTTAAACATTTTTGTGTCATTCATGGCTGATTTTTCTCCCCTAATTTTAGTCATATCCAATTTCCACCTGTCAAGTGTTGTCTCCCCATCACATACTACCACCACCAACCAGCGAGGGGTGCAAGCATGCACATGCCCCCTCCGTGACATGCGATGCTGCCATTCGCCTCATTACGAACATTTGCAGGCAACCTAATACACTCGGACGGAAAACACTGCCCACCCCCTTTGTATGAATGAGCGTATGCCATCCCTCCCTGCCTCCTGTAAGAGCTCGGCCAATTAGCTCCAAATAGCTCGGCCCAATAGCTGATGTGAACGGTGGCTGGGATTAGCGTGGTCATTCTGGAGGATTTTGAGGGGGGTCTTTTTGGGGTCAAAAATACAAACGGAGGAAATGTGTTTGCCTGAGAAACGCAAACCTCTGTAATGCATACACTGGAGTCTCTGTTTCTGGGGACAATGCAGGCGGAGCTGCCGTTAGGCAAAAAAAGTGTACTGTGTAATATTTCCGGTATGTCTGATTTGTACATCTACTGCTTTTAATAAAAAAAAAACGCAGGTACGGAAATGCTAATGGAGCCTTGCCAGAGGAGGAGTTGTTTTTTTCCGAATGTGATAAATGTAAATGCAGACATTGTGAGTGTCTCTGTGTCGAGTTCCTCCAAAACATAAAACACACACCAATCTGAGGTTGTAAAAAATTGCGTTAACTGAGGCTGACTGAAGATCGCCCTTGTCTACTGTGAACCCTATGAACTGAACACAATGTTAAAATTATAGCTAATATCCGACATGTACAGGTGCAGTCAGGGAGGCGAAAAAGGAAAAGGAGATATATGAGGAACAAGACAAGAGAAGGAAGAGGAGAAAGAAAAATGAGATTATAAAGAGAAGCTTGGAGAAAGAGAAAGAGTGTCGTGAAATGAAAAAGGTAGTAGAAGAGGAAATGAAGGGGAAAAAAAGTAAGAAGAAATAATAGAGTGAATGGTAAGAGAGGAGGAAGATGAAGATGAAGAGGGGGGGAGGTAAATGAGACAGGAGGGACAGAACATGAGAAGGTCACTCATAGAGTGCAGTGTACCTCCAACAAACACAAATGGATTATGGTGACAAATCTATTGATTAATCTGCCTAAGAGTTGACATGGTTATAATAATTAAATGTCGACCCCTGGTGGGCATCTGCTGCACATTCATTCAGACAATATTTTCACTTATTAACCTTTTTTTTTCCAACATGATCCCATGCACTGATCACCTCCAAAATTTAATGGTTTGTTACTGGTACAACACTCTACTGTAGAAAAACAGTAGAAAATACAACCTGAGAGAGGTATTTGAATAGGAAATAGAATATAAAGAGGAAGGGTGGTTGAATTTTTTCTTAAAGAAAAAGCAATAGTAAGACAAGAAGCTGTAATGAAGCAAAAGAAAAGAAGAGTAGGAAGATTTAAAAAGGAGACTGCAAAATTTAAATAGACCATCATCCTAGTCTGTCAGGTAAGTACAGATGTTAAGTACAGGCTCTCACCTTCTTCGCAGTTCTCCCCACGGTATCCGGCTACACAGTTGCAGATGCCGTGGCTGCAGGTGCCGTGGCCGCTGCACTCGGGGTCGATGCACTGCCCCACCGGGACGTCACACTCCAGCCCCTTCCAGCCGCTGTAGCATACACACACTCCCTTACTGTACTGGCCGTTACCGCTGCACAGCACGGGACATGCCGCTGTAGCACACAGCATAGTGCGAGCCAAGAAAGAAAGGGCAGAGAGGAAGCGAACAGAAGAGAAGAAACAGCTTAATTAAAGCAGGGTGGTGCGAAACGTGGAACCAAAGATTTGAAGAGTGACTTTGCGGTCATGAACAGTCCTTGGTTAAGCAAACATCTGGCGCTGGGTAGTTATTTATTATTCATATCGTAATATCGGTGTTTGTGACTGTGGATAAGGAAATGATATAAAAGCAATGGGGGAGAATCAGTAAGGAACCATGTGTCTGCTACGATAAACACACCCCACACAAACAAACAAACACTCAGCAACTCCCACAGATACGGCACGAAGAAAAGACAACTCATACTCTCATATATTATTAAACCAAGGAGACAGAGTAATATCTGCAGTAGTGGAGTCTCATAGATAAAGGACACAAGGCTACAGTAGTCTCTCTCTCTCTCTCTCTCTCCCCTTCTGTCTGTTTTTCTGTCAAATGGCGTATTTAGCATCAACCTCACTATATGGCAGCATTAATAGAAGTTTTACAATATTTTTTTTACATACATCACATAGAATTGATTTCCCACCTAACCCAAATGATGAGCATTGATTAGGTTGGGTAGCACTGTGGCGTAGTGGTTAGCATGTCTGCCTCATTGCAAGAAGGTCCTGGGTTTGAGTCCCGGCCTCGGAAAGGGCATTTCTGTGTGGAGTCTGCATGTTCTCCTCATGCTTGCGTGGGTTTCCTCTAGGTACTCCGGTTTCCTCCCACAGTCCAAAGACATGCACATTAGGCTAATTAGCTGTTCTTAATTGCCCCAAGGTGTGAGTTTAAGTGTGAATGGTTGTGTGTGTTGACCCTGAGATGGACTGGCGAGCTGTCCAGGATGTACCCCGTCTTCGCACAGGGTCGGCTAAGATAGGAGTCAGTCTATGGATTGATTAGCTTCTTAGCAGGGCTATAACAGAGGCTTACATGTAAGATTATAGCTAGCTGTTTAGCATCTAGCCCATATAATCACTAGAGACTTGCCTCAAAAACTCAGTATACCAATTGGGATAATCAGTTAAGCAATAATTAACGTGTATTGAAACAGTGCAAAATTCCCGGAATTACATTTTTCAGGCACAAATGCACCTCAGAACATCCCGTTTCTGTGGAGTGAAAGTGATTTTGTCATCAAGATGGCTGCTGCTGTTTATGTTGTCAGCTATGCTTTTGTTCCTTACAAAAACAGCAGTAAATCACACCGTGTCAGAAACCACATAAGCTAGTTCTGCTGAGTCACTGGCTGTTTTCAGACTATGTGTTTTCCTACCTGTTCTCTAAGCACTAAAACCCATCAATGTGCACAGTTTTTCTTTTGTTTTGTTTTGTTTTTTGCTGTACCAACTTGCTCTACAAGCAGGGCCTTAGCATGTGTGCTAGCATAAAGATATATTTTTATATTTATTAGGACTACAGAGTATTTCTGTAAGTCTTCATTCTGGTATACAGGCTAAAGTAAAAGTTTTTTAATGTCATGGACAAAGTAATCAAAGTCTGCAGAAATCTTTTTATTACCAAGCTGTATGATGATAAATTAACTTTACTCGTTAGCAACATTAGCCCTGAAGCTCCAGCACAAACATCAGACAGCAAACAGTCCTAGGTTGATTGAGCTATTTCTAGGATTTAATATGAGTACACATTTTATATTACACTGTTTACTGAACTATGTCCTCAAACAGAATGTTTTCATATAGCTTAGCATCATAATGCGTGAAGAGCAAAGTGCTGCGTGATTAGCATGGCCATGCTGGCAGGGTTGCCAGTAATCTCATTTCAGGGGAAAGTAGCTAAGCTTTAAACTGAACTGTATATTCATGGATTTGTTACGATCATTTGTATGGACTCAGGACTCGAATTTTATGTGTGGGCGGCATGGTGGCATAGTGGTTAGCACGTCGGCCTCACAGCAGAAGATCCTGGGTTCTACGTGGAGTCTGGATGCTCTTCACTTGTATGCCTGGGTTTCCTCTGTGTACTCCAGTTTCGTCCCACAGTCCAAAAACATACACCTAAGGCTAACTGGGTGTTCCAAATTGCCCCTAGGTGAGAGTTTAAGTGTGAATGGTTGTGTGGGTGCTGGCCCTGTGATGGACTGGCAAGCTGCGACTGGCACAAGCCTCCGCCATCCTAATAGGATTAAAAGGTTCGACAAATGAGTGAGTGCGAATTTCATGAGAAAAGATTTACCTTTATAGATATTTATTATAAATTATAATAATACACTAAGTTCTATTAGGAGGCAGAGAAAATAAAGAAGTGGTAATGAGTTGTCAGGAAATTATACACATTAAAGATGAAATGCCTAGCTATTATTACCTGTGAATATAATTAAGAGAAAGCATTCTTAATTTGAGAAATTCAAATTAAAATAAATGTTGTGAGGTTAAAATGATGCTTGAGGGAACGTGACGCATGCTGACAGCTGCTCCTCGCTGTAATTATCAAACTAATTATTATGTCTCTAATGTTTTCACAAGCATCAACCTTTCATTTTGTGTGTGTGTGTGTTTTTTTTTTTAATATTCAAGAGAGACAATATTTTCATCTGATTCGTTTTATGATCACGGCAGAAGTTTGAGGTGCAGCCATTTTCAAGGTTCATGCTGGATTCTTTTTTTCTGGAACAGTTTTTCGATCATCCTGGCACCCTGGGACCTGGAACCTGGCAGACCAGGACTGAGCTACACACTCACACTCACACCTAGGGGCAAATCGGAACAGCCAACTAGCATAATGTGCATGTTTTTGGACGCTAGGAGGAAACTGGTGTACCCACGGGAAACCACGCAAGCACAACGAGAACACGCAAACTCCACACAGAAACGCCCGAGCCCGGGATCCCAACCCAGAACCTTTTAGCTGGGAGGTGACCATGCCAGCCACTACGCCAGCGTACCGCCCTTTAGCTATACCCACACAAGTTCAAAATGACTTCAGTGTTCATGTAGCTGTAACGTCCTAATTATATCCACCATATATTAATATGAGTTAACAGTTCAAACATAGGTCAGCAATTAAATGCTAAAATCAAGAGATGATCTTTGAGTAGTACCTTTGGAACAGTCCATGCCATGGAAACCGGGAAAGCAGTGACACACTCCTGATGTGCACTCTCCGTTGCCATGGCAGTTCTGCGGACACTCTTGCACAGAATCTGGGTGATGTCGGAACAGAAGTACGTTAATGACACACGGTGATTAATGATGGTAAGGAAGTGGCCAAGGCCCTGATGTTTAAATTTTCCTGGCTGTACTTGAAACAAAAGGAATTTTATTACTCTAATAAGCCATAAAGTCTCAGCATAAATCTTTTAAAGCAGAACAGACAGAAGGTGGTGGTCCTGGATTAATAACCATCAGGATAATAATATCCATACTATTATTCAAGCTGTCTACCACAATGTTGCCTTGGAAGAGGATTCATGCATACGGAGTATACCGGTCCTGCGATGACTATCAATATTTTCATTACGGTGTATGCCAGATATGCCAGTATGAATGGCAATATTCAGACATGTTTGCATTGAAGAGTTTATTACACAGCCTTGACCATAGACCTACCTGTTGCTATGCACTGTTTTTCAGTCCCTTTTTTAAGCCAGTGGGGAAAAAACCCTGCTACACAGCTACTCTTTTCTCAACATCATTCAGCATCGAGATTTCGTTCAACATACAAGTGTAGCTCAATGCCAATTCTACAGGCGTTGGAAATTTTATAAGTAGCAGCACAGCTCATTTAAGCATCGTCTTAATGCTAATAAACATCATCCTGCTTGTTATATAAAAACTATTCAAGCGTATATAGTATAAATCTACTTCAAGTACGAATGCAAACATGTAAGAGAAAAACCCTCTGATTTTAATTCTAGAAAACACAGAACCAACAAATGTGAGAAAATATTAGACTTGCTAGTTTCTTCAGTCCTCCTAACCTTTCGAATGTTAGCTAGCTTGATAACTCAGACGGATGATTCAAAGTAGTTAAACGCAATATAATATATTACGAGTATGTCATTCTCGCATCTTGCGTAGCTTGCATTTATGTTTCAAGATTAGGGTATACTTTAAAATATATTTAATAACTCGGGTTACATATGAACGCTTACATCCCAGAGAGTAAAAAAAAAAAAAAAGTTCAATCTCAAAGTAAGAAGGTAAATTCAATAAGATTTTTGTACATTATATAAGTCAGCTTTTAAACATATTCAGTTTTTGAATAAAAAGTTTTTGAAAGCTATTTGACTCAAGCTATTTGACTATTCATCAAAGCGCAGTGGATATCGCTGGACTGTCCCCGACGGAAAACATCAAGCCGAGCAGGTGGAAAAATCTTTAGTGCACAATGCACGGGAACATAAGGTATCTAACTGGGAAAGCAAACTAAATCGAGATTTTTATTGCCCATTTTTAAGTTTTTAAAACATGATAACGTTATATACACTTCATCACAGTAGACATGTGAGTGCTTTATTAAAAAAAACTAATTCAAAGACTTATTTAAACTTATTTAAAAACCCAAAACAGTTAGAAAAGTGTGTTTTTATGGCGAACAAACACAAAGGCCGTGTTGTGTAGCTTTCTTCGTATTTTTTGGGACTGCATTTCATTCCATGACCACGATTTTTTTGTTCAGTGTTTTGATTCAAGCATCATCCTGACTTTGTGAGGTGGAAAATAATAATAGGCTAATATATATATATATATATATATATATATATATAGTGCCAATAGACAATTATGGCATACAATCATGTCACCTGTGAGTTAATTTATTTAAAGGTAGGGAAGGGATGGTGTGGATGGGGTTAAGGAGGTAACAGACAAGTGAGTTTTTCCAAGGATGTCGCTACACCCTTCCTATTTAGTGAAATATTATAATTATTATTCACAGATAACTCTATCCATGAATATCTCTTCTTTTATTATTGGTCCTTTAACATCTTCCTGTTTCCTCACCATTTCAAAGTAAAATCTTATAGCAGTAGGCGGTTTGTAAATGTTCTTTTTGTGCACCAGTCTGCATTCAGTTGACTGGTATTGAAGCCTTCAGCGTGAATGCGAGAGCCGAGGCCTTCTCTGGCTGACGAAGCAAAGTGAGAGACTCAGCGTTTTCTTTTTTACCTTTCTTTGAGGTAAAAGGCCCCCTCTCCATGCGACTTCTCAAAGGAGAAGCCTGCTCCTGCACCAGTCGCTCACACACGTCTCTTTCTGGCTATGACACTCTCTGAAGTACCTACCTAACCCTCTCTCTGAATTTCACTTTCACTCCTTGGAAAGTAGTCTGCTCTTTTAGCCAAAATCCTTCACTGAGATGATAAAGTGTACGAGTGATATGGTAATGAGATTGTGTATAGAGACCTACCCAGAGCCATCGTACTGAAGGAGACAGGCTCTTTCTCCTTGCCGTCATTATAGAAAGCAAGATGCCATGTGCCGGGGTCCAGATACTGCACAAAGATAGCCTCGTTCTGCACCACTGTCTGAATACTGCGCCTCTCCCGCGGAGACTCCACCACACTCCACTTCTTCTTCCCATCCAAACGCTCCATATAGTCATACTGGAGAGAGAGAGAGAGAGAGAGCGACAGAGAGAGACAGACAGAGACAGAGAGTGAGAGAGAGAAATGAATTAAAGTAAAAGTCAAATGCTACAACAGATTTAATTAAAATACCTCACGTGGTTGCCAAATTCAAAACACAATACAACAAGAAAAAAACTAAACAAAAAAGAAAGACAGAAAACAAAGAAAGGAAAAAATTAAATTAAATGAAAGAAAGGAAATAAAAATAAGGGGTACAAATAAAGAAGGAAAGAAACAAAGGAAGATATGAAAAAGGAAATACAAAACAGGGGGGGGGTCAAAATAAAATACTAAAGCAGGAAAAAAAACAAAGGAATACATGAAAGAATTTAAGAAAGAAAGAAAGAAAGAAGGAAAGAAAGGAAAGATGAAGGAAGGAAGATAGGAAGAAATTAAAGCGGGGGGAGCCCAAAGTAATAATAAAAACAAAAAGGTTAAGAGGTAAGAAAGGAAAAAAAGAAGAAAAAAAATATAAATAATTAAATAAAGAAAGAAGGAGGCAGGAAAAAGGTCACAAAAAGAAAAAAAAGTAAGGGGGAAAATGGAGAAAAATGGTCAGACGAAAATGAACCAGGAAGAAGGGAACAAGCTAAATAAAAGAGGAGTGGAAACAAAATAAGAAA
>JBCNYG010000024.1:4267992-4278715 GCA_039654305.1 Porochilus rendahli
CCCCCCCCCCCCCCCCCCCCCCCCCCCCCCCCCCCCCCCCCCCCCCCCCCCCCCTCCCCCCATCTGCATGTCTTTGGGCTGTGGGAAGAAACCAGAGTACCTGAAGGAAACCCAAGCAGTCATAGGGAGAACATGTAAACTCTGCACAGAAACACCCTCGCCGAGCCCGAGGCTCGAACCCAGGCTCTTCTTGCTCTAAAACGAACGTGCTAATTACTAATTAACTTGTTCATGCATATTATTTATCATGGAAAAAGCAAGTCAAAGTTAACGAAGGTTATTGGAAGTATGCTACGGGTACCTGGCAACCGCTGTTGGTTGTAATACCCTCTTGGAGACGGGGTGATGGACGCGGGGTAATGGAAGGGCATTCGGTTGGTTGAGTCCTATAGAGTGGAGCCTTTACACGGCCCTAACACCACGGTTTTACTTTATTTGTGCTTCCTACATTTCAAAATGGAGCCATTTCTCTCAGTACTCAATGTGCCCATTTGGTGCATCCGGTACATTTTAGGCACCAAACAGCAAAAAGTGACCTATATGTGAAAAGAGAACCAGAACTAACACAGTGTACACTTTTCTACAATGTCACTTTCATTCACATGCAAAGAAGCACGAGGAGATCTCGTAGGCTTCCTAAAACAGATGAACGCGTGCTTAAAAAAATCTCTCCATCAAGCCTGGAGCACAGAGCACTTTGGGAGATAGAGGGGGGGGGGGTAGAGAAAGAGAGCGAGAGAGAGAGAGGGGGAGTGAGAGAGAAAGAGGGAGTGAGAGAGAGAATGAGAAAAAGAGAGAAAGAGAGAGGGAGAGAAGGAGAGAGAAAGAGAGAGACAAAGAAAAAGAGAGAGAAAGAGGGAGAGAGAGAGAGGGAGAGAGAAAAAGAGGGAAAGGGAGAGAGAGAGAAAGAAAAAGAGAGGGAGGGAGAGAGAGAGAACGAGAGAGAAAGAGAGAGGGAGAGAGAGAGAAAGAGAGAGAGAGAGAAAGACAGAGAGAGGGAGAGAGGGAGAGAGAGAGAAAGAGAGAGAGACGAAGAGAGAGAGAGAGAAAGAGAGAGAGAGGGAGAGTGAGAGAGTGAAAAGAGAGAGGGAGAGAGAGAGAGAGAGAGAGAGAGAGAGAGAGAAACAGCTTCCCTACACTCTACACCCATTTCACCCGCCGTCTTCCCGCCCACGTTCCGCCCACGTCCCCCCGTTCATGCACAGATTCTTCCCGTCCGTGCACTCATTCACACACGCAGCGTTTTTTTTTCTGTGGGCGGATTCGGTTTTGGAGATTAGAGTGAGGAAGGGAAGACGTGGACGTGTGTAAATGTATACGCCGTAATCAATATCACTCTTTTGTTGATGGTCAGTAGGAGTTCTGATGGAATTCATTTGGACGACTAAGAGAGGCCGCTAGTGCACGTAGGAGAACCTGTGTTAGTCCAACAAAGCATTAATGGCCAAAACCAAACCTGAGACGTGAACACGAGCTTTAACAGCTTATTAATAGCTCTATTTGTCACTCAGGGAAGAAATCATGGTGTCAGACAGATTCACCCCTCTTCTGGACCGGCTTCGATCTTAAAAGATCATTTTTTCGGCTTTTTGGGTTTTTTGTTGCAAGGTTCGGCGGATTACTGAATCAGACCTGCGAGAAACAGGACATACGCCGCATTTTATCATTGTTGTAATGCCTCTGTATTTGTCATACTGTATGTAAACTGTTACTATGACAACCGATGCAAATGTAGGAATACACGAATGTGACACAGAAGTATCACAATACTTGAAAACGTTTCTACAATTCACGTAAAAAATGATGTGGAAAACGTCTTAGATACATAAAGAAATGCACAGATAATCAACCGAAAGGGGGCGGTACAGCCTTTCGGTGTGGGGTTTACATGTGCATATAGAGTTTACGTGTTTCGCTCTCCCTGCGTGGGTTTCCTCGGGGTACTCCGGTTTCCTTCGAAAGTCACCCTAGGTGTGAGTGTGAATGATGGGCGAAACCACTATCCCCGCTGATCTATGCACGCATGTTCGGGTAAAAGTAGAAATCATTCGTACCTCTGCCTCCGGAGGGCACTGTTGCCACATCGCCGGTGCTGGGGATGCCTGTGCTGAGGCCGGTGCTGACGAGATGCCCGTTGGTAGGCTTCAGGCGCCAGTTCAGTCCAAGCAGATTGAGAGCTGGGAAAAGGGAAACGAAACGAGAGGGATTTCTGAAACAGAACATGACAGAGTACCTCATGACTGACACCACGGCATATATGCATGGCTAAGCTAACATGACAGCAAGGAACTTAGCTACGATACCCGCTGCCTGCCTGGAACGCACACATCCTGCTCATTATACACCCTGATGCAGGTCGACGCTGACTCCGTGCCCACTCAGGCTTAGCGAAGCTACACTTCACCTGAGCGACTCGGTGAGAAAGCAGACTCCAGCGCAGGCACCGGGAAAAAAAAAATGTCAAAAAACGCCTGTCTTCGATGACTCAGTCGAGCAGACGGCACGCTGATGTCGAGTGCCACATGACGAGATGTCACAAAAGGCACAGCGCTTATCTCAACATACACCCGTAACGCAAGGGACGGGAAAATTGCTTCGGAAAAAAAATGAAATTAGTTTTTAAGTCGGAGTCAGACAGAGGAATTGTTCACTCTGGGGGTTTTTCTTCTTCTTTTGGCTGAGGTGTGATGTGATGGCACAATTTTCCAATTTTCTTGTTTATAATAAAAACGTACATTCTTAAAGTTATGATGACATGCAGGACCATTTACAGCTTTTTATTTATTTATTTTATTTATTTCTACCACAATCACGGAATATGAATATGGCTCAGAGCAAAATGCAAACACACACACACACACACACACGCACACACACACCTTACTATCATTATTATTGCATCTCATTAGTGCTACACTTCAAAATCCAACCCTAAGCTCAATAATAATACTAAAAAAGGTAACACTAGGTTTTGTAGGGTCATTTGATCGCCACCGTATAAAAAAACATGCATGTATTTCCCTCACACACACATCACACACACATACGCACACTCATCACACACTCCCACCCTGAGAGAAGATGCCAATGTCTGCAGTCTTGGTGATAATGACTCACCTCTGTGCTCAGTCCTCCATCACCCCTAAATCTCATCCCCGCAAAATCAATGCCTTCCTACTCGTCCCTCACTCTCACACGCACTCGCGCTCCATCACACACACACACACACGCACGCACACGCAGGCTCTCTCTCTCTCACTCCAGAATGAATGCAGCAGGCCCTCTTATCATTCCTGTGTGAAGTGAGTGCTCTGGCCAAAAGAAAGTGCTGACTCCTCCAGCCCATCTGCTGCTCTGCTGTCAGCTACTCTATTGTCACTCACTTGGGTGCACACACACACACACACACACACATGCACACACTTCATCATCATTATCATCACCATAATCATCATCGGCGTCATCTCCTTACTCCTCATCAGAACGTCTTGGTCCGGTCTGGTGGGAAATCCACCAGCTCCTGTTTTACCGCTATTTCCTGCTCCTTGTGTCTCGTCCGTAACAAAGTACCGAATTTGTTTCTATGGTACCAGGAGTGGCGAATAAGTGCACATGGGTTGCACTGGAAGTGTGCAGATCATTAGTTGCTGGATTGCTCCTGCAATCATCAGCACTTCATCAGACACACACAGGGGCTGCATCTCAAATCATTACTCAAATCGTGACATCATTACATTATGCATTACCTCGCACGGCGCACAAATCTTCACTTATTACTGGCTGGTATCATTACCGCCAAGAGCCCGCTGTAGAACCTAGGCTGTTCCATGTAGTCAGCTGCTTTACATTTATTCACGTAAAGCTAAATGGAGTAAAAGGTCAATCGTGCTGCACCGCAGTCTGGTGGAAGTCATGCTGGGGGATTTTGTGCATCGGGGCTTTTTTAATCTTCCTCCCTTTCATTTGTCCTCTCGTGTTCTTTCTACCTCCCTGACATCAGGTGTAAACAAGCAAACGGAAAGCATACGCTGGCAGGACGGACAAGTCAGTGCCCTGCGGAAGCGGTGTCGGCTTGAAAGGGGAGGGGCGGGTCGATTTTGTATTGTATTGCGATTCTTTTGTGTAGCGATTCATGCTTTATTTATTTGAAGTGAAGGGCACGCTGGTGTACTGGTTAGCCATTTAAATGGTTGAACAAAAAAAGCAAACAAAAATATTTGTCGAATCGTGATACAAATTGTACTGGTATCGTGATGATATCGTATCGGGGGCTCCCCGATGATTCCCGTCCCCAATTTCCACCGTTTCAGGTTCAAGGAGACCGAAGCAGAGTGTAATTAACAATGATGCACCAAAAAGGTTACACACAATTGGTGGCCATTTTGCTGACCTTAAACTTGACCTACAATGACATTTTCATAAACGTCTTTTAGCCTTTGGTCCTATTTTGCTACCAAAAAATTTGTTCTTGAGATATAGGCATGTATAGGCAAAAATAAATAAATAAATAAATAATAGGATGGCACGGTGGCGCTGTGGTTAGCACGTCCGCCCCACAGCAAGAAGGTCCTGGGTTCCATTCCCAGGCTCGGAGCGTTTCTGCGTGGGGTTTGCATGTTCTCCCCGTGCTTGCGTGGGTTCTCGTCTGGTACACCGGTTTCCTCCCACAGTCCAAAAACATGCACAGTAGGCTAACTGGCTGTTCCAAATCACCCCTAGGTGTGAAAGTGAGTATGAATGGTTGTATGTGTGTTGGCCCTGCAATGGTCTGGCAAGCTGTTCAGGGTGTAGCCCGCCTTCACCCAAAGTTGGCTGAGATAGGTGCCAGCCTCTCCACGAACCTGATTAGGAATAAGCGGCTTGGAAAATGAATGAATGAAATGATAATATCAATAATTACAAAAGCACGAACTGTGAACTGTCATCGTAATTATAATTATTGGTTAAAAATAAATAAATAAATAAAAAAGCACACTAAAATGCGAATGTTATGGTTTGAGCTTTTTTTGGGTCAAAAAATGTCATAGTTTTTCTATTTTTCTACTGTTTTAGACCATCACTGAAAGTGAAGATATAGTTTTGATGGTCAGATGTGCTCAAACTTTCATCCGAATTTTACAGCTCAATGTAACTGAATACCAGTAACGAGGTTTTTCTGAGAAACAAAATTATATAGCACCCAGTGGTATTACCGAGGTGGAAGGGTAATTATCCCCTCGATACTTGATCAACAAGTGCACCAAATGAACTGATAATTAGATGGAGCTGGTAAAACATAGTTAGACTTGACTGCAACACTCTAAAACTCTAAAACTCACTTACATGAACTCTCAGACTCTCAGTGTGAAGTACGAAACTTTCCGCAAGCTCATTACGGTACAATCAAAGAAGCTTCCAGGAGTGTGTGGGGGACATAAAGTTGCTCGGATGCAGTGAAAAAAGGGTTACAAAGTCATTTTGAAGTCTTATGGACTCCGATGAACCACAGTAAGATCCCCTCCTGCCAAACCAGGGTTAAATCTTCCCAAGTATCGCTTCTAAGCACACGATGACAACTCAGCCAGAAAGTCATCAAAACAACTGCCGACCTTTCTATCTCCAGCTTGTGCTGATGTTCAAGGCTTGGCAGTAACTAAGAAATTCGGCCAAATTGAGTTCCATGGGAGAGCAGAAAGGCAGAATGGACGGATTATTAAAATAATCATCGATGCTCTCCGTGTGTTTGCAAACCAGCGCCTGGACACTCCAGAGGAATTTATAGTTTGGTGGGTGGCGGTATGGTGGCGTCACAGTGAGAAAGTGCCATTCTTTCTCCCACGTGCTAGGTGTAGTGGTTAGCACGTCCACCTCACGGTTAGAAGCTCCTGGGTCCGAGTCATGGGCTCGAGCATCTCTGTGTGGAGTTTGCACGCTCTCCCTGTGCCTGCACGGGTTTCCTCCGGGTACTCTGCTTTCCTCCTAAAGTCCAAACCCATGCACGTTTGGCTAATTGGCTGTTCCGAATTTCCCCTGGGTGCAGGTGTGAACGGTTCTGTGTGCGTAGCCTTGGAATGGATTGGCGAGCTGTTCAGGGGTACCCGCCTTCACCCAGAAATGGTGGAGATAGGTTAGAGCCTTCCTGCGACCCGAGTTCAGGATAAAGCAGTTCGGCAAATGGATGGTTGGATGGATGGAGCTTTTCTGTCCAATCCGGAATAAGAACTCTGTTTTAACTTTCCAAGCCAAGTCACGTTCCTTCACTTTGACTCACAGTTTTTCTCTCACCATTTTTCTCTCCTGTGTGTCTCACTCTCTGTTACTGTCACAGCCACATGCCCTACCCGGACGGAACGCACATTCACATAAGTTACTGTTAGGGTGCTAGTTAAAGTCGAAACTCTGCCAAAATGGAATAAAAGTCAATGATGTAAAGGTTACATTTATAGACCCAAATAGGACAGTGTCTGGGCCCAGACTCCGACCGCGGTCCGAATATTAGTGACTGCGGTACTATGCTGTGGAATACAGATTACATGCAAATGGTGCAAAGAACGTGAAGAACTGCTATTAAAGTTAGGCCTATGGGCTTTTTGGCTTCTGTGTAACTAGGCAACAATCATGGACCACACACATAATTTATTTACTACAAATGATTTACTTAATCTCTACTGAAAGATTTAGAGGAAGATGGTTTATTATGGTCACTCATTGTGCTGGTTTATACTTATCACGTACTGAGGGCAGGTCCTATGGAAATATCAAACAAATAGTGTTCCGTATTGCTTTGTAAAACATCTCTCGTTTCAATATGGACCGAATTCGTAAAACACAGAATGGGGTGGGTACCCCACCGTACCCTGCCCTACCCTACCCTACCCTGTGTTTCCTCTGGCTTCTCTGGTTTCCTCTCACAGTACAAAGACATGCACATTAGGTCAACTGGCTAATCTAAGTTTCCCCCTGGTGTATCTGTGAGTGTCTCACTTGTTTCTGTCTGTGCTGGCCCTCCAATGGATCGGGGTTCTGTTCAGGGTGTACCCCACTACATGTCTGAAATCAGACCATCCCTTATGACCATGACAGATAAGCAGTACAGATTATGCAGGGATGGCTGGATGAAAGGGTAACTTTTGAAGAACATAGGTATTTTTATGCGAGGTGTAAAGAAAATCATGGTGGTGGTAGTGTAATGGTGTGGGGATACTTTACAACCTCGGGAACTGGAAATCTATCCATTCTTCAAGGAACCCTTTGGAATTTTGATCTGAAGGTGCTTTAAATGAATGTCCAGCCATCTGGACAGTGCGTTAACACTGAGATGTACTTGAGTTTTGCAACAAGACGATGAGTCCATATCTAAACGAGAAAAAAAAAGATGTCGCTCCTCATTCTTATGTCTAGCATCAGGATCAAATGTAATTGTTAAATGTTATTTCATTAACTAAAGGCACAAACCTGTCTTTAGCTTGATAATAAATCTATATCTTTTCCATACCTTTGTGCCTTGTAACTGCGATGAAATAATTGCTAGTTATCTAGCTGACTTTCATAAACTTTCCACTGAAAGGTCACATGGAAAGCTAACCTGCTCAAATATTTCTGAAGATTATTAGCTGGCTAAGATTATGCACCCTCACATTAGCCACCATGAGACATTTTTTTGACACTCATATGTTTAGAGAGCTAGCCTGACCTGACTAGCTAGCTAAAATTAGCTCTTGCATTTAGCTTTCCGCAGCTACAAGTGAAAGCTAGGGGTTTTTCGAGATAATTGTAGCTTAAGTGTAGCTTAAGCTTGTAGCATAACTCATATGTTTAGAGAGCTAGCCTGACCTGACTAGCTAGCTAAAATTAGCTCTTGTATTTAGCTTTCCGCAGCTACAAGTGAAAGCTAGGGGTTTTTCGAGATAATTGTAGCTTAAGTAACAGATAGAAGCATAAACCAAAATGTTATTTTTTTCTTTTCTTTCTCGGGCTGTTTTTCGTTCGTTTCTCTTGACTGCACCTGACCGATACTGCAATCTGGATGTTGCACGCTTGTCAATCGCTAATACGGATAATGGAGGAAAATAAAATATTCTATATTATTCTTATAATGTTTCGGATTTTGGTTCACACTGTTCTCTTAAGAAAATTATTAAGCATGCAGTAAGCTTGACTTAATACTAAAATCACAATATCGCTCATGACCTTATGTTTATGTCTCCATTGTAGGTGGTCAAAATTTCTCAGTATGATGGTGAAATTACATCATATGGGATTTTGGATGTGGCGTAATTTTGCTCTGGAGCTCACCATAAGCCTCAGTAAATCCTTCCCCGTCACGCATGTGTGCTTATCACCTTCACCAGGAGAAAATGACACACACTCATCATCATTGAAACACACTCATCCCCAAAACGATTCCCGCTTAGCGCTATCTCTAGACATCAGAGCTCCTAATGCTGCTATAGACAGCAGGAAAACTTGGTCTCGTTCATTCCTGCTGCGACACACTCTCGTGTAAGTGTGAGTGCACCGATGGCCTGTAGGGGTCAGTGTGGAGTGCGTGTTGGGGCAAAGAACACTTCTGCATCTAACACACAGTGAGACAGACGAACATCCTAGTCGGAAAGTGCTGATGTTGTAGAGACATGGGATTTTAGTGTGAGAGAAGATAATTTTGCTGCATAATAAGCATGCCGAAGTTTAATTAAGCTCTCATTATGAATACTGTCATCGTAATATGCTTATGTTTACTTATTAAACATGTCACTTCTTACTCATCAAAACGAATCCATTTTTTTCCTTCAGCATCTTTTTTTGCTATTAAACTAAACTCTGCGGAAACTAAGAATAAAATTCTAGTAAAGGTTTGAGTGTTACTATGAATGTGTTTTGGGTAAATATCTCTTGCTGGTTCAGGGGGGTGGAGTCAGACCTGACCCGCCTACTTCTACCTGGGTGGAATCAAATCAAAAGGCCAGGGGGTGGAGTCAGACCTCATTCTGCTTCTCCTACTTGGGTGACATCGAATCGAAAGTCGAACGAAATGAAGTGGGGATAAATCGGTGCTGTGGGTTAGAGTTCGGGATTAAGGGATTCGGTTACAGTAGGCGTTAGATGAACCCTACTGTCAAACCCAACCCTGAGCAACAGAGACACGTGAAATGCTTTAGCAAACCAGGCAATGAAGCAATGAACCAGGTGAGGTGTTTTCAAAGGCAGCCCACTTCAAGGCGGGTCGGAGGTCACTGAATGCTCACCTTCTGCTCCCTTGATGCACGCAGGCCACTCAGGACATTTCACCCAGCTCATTGCTTCATTGGCCCAGGTGTGCTGGAGCATTTTACGGGGCTCCGTTGAATCTGACACAGAATTTGATAGTTGGTCTTTGGTCTATAGTTTAATTGCAAATTGTCATGTATTTGCTGTCACTAAAGACGAGTGTAAAAACGGGAGTTACTGCCCGCCCCTGCTGCATGCTCCGCTCTGTTCAGTTTGCTACAGGAACACTTGGAAACTTGTGATTTCGGACTGTACTCTCTCTACCTCTAAAACCTTTTTCCTCTGTGCTACCCATCGTCCCTGTCTGTAACTGTCACACACAGTGCCTGCACTGATTAAACAAGCCTTGTCTTGTGTCGTTTGGGAGCCCCACAGATAGCTGTCCTGCTACACACTCATTCCTTTTAACAATAAAAACAAGATGCCTTAAAACAACAGAAACAATGCAAGCTGGAGGTATATGCTAGCTCGCTGTGCTGATGATGAGCACCAATGCCTTCAGCTGGGTTAATCAAATCTGTGGGAAAATGTTCGACAAACTCAGTTAAAGCCCTTCGCAATAATCATGAATTATGAATAACGAAATGTGTTTGAATGGGAAATTAACGAGATGGTGCGTAACACTTTATGTAATCTCTATGTATAATTCACTCGGCGAAAGGGATGTATAATGTTACCTGCTAGGAAAGTGAGTGAGAGAGACACAGAGGCAGAGACAGGGGCAGACAGAGAGAGAGAGAGAGAGAGAGAGAGAGAGAAAGACAGAGAGAGACAGGAAGAGACAGACAGAGAGACAGACAAAAAAGAGAAAGTAAGAGAAAAACAGACAAAGAGAGAGAGAGAGAGAGAGAGAGAGAAAGAGAGAGAGAGAGAGAGAGAAAGACAGAGAGAGACAGGGAGAGACAGACAGAGAGACAGACAAAAAAGAGAAAGTAAGAGAAAAACAGACAAAGAGAGAGAGAGAGACAAAGGGAGAAAGAGAGAGATCAAGAGAAAGAGAGAAAGAGAGAGACAAAGAGAAAGAAAGAGAGAGAGACAAAGAGAAAGAGAGAGAGGTAGAGAGAATGAGAGAGAGAGAAATAGAGAGAAAGAGATAGAGAGAATGAAAGAGAAAGAGAGAGAGAAAGAGAGAAAAAAAAAATAGAGAAAGAGAGAGAGAGAAATAGAGAGAGTGACAAAGAGAGAAAGAGAGAGACAAAGAGAAAGAGAGAGAGAATGAGAGAGAGAGAGAAAGAAAGAAGGAGAAAAAGAGTGAGAGAGAGAATGAGAGAGAGAGAAATAGAGAGAAAGAGATAGAGAGAATGAGAGAGAAAGAGAGAGAGAAAGAAAGAAAAAGAAAAATAGAGAAAGAGAGAGAGACAAAGAGAGAGAGTGACAAAGAGAGAAAGATAGAGACAAAGAGAAAGAGAGAGAGAAGGAGAGAAAGAGAGAAAGAAAGAATGAGAAAAAGAGTGAGAGAGAGAATGAGAGAGAGAGT
>JBCNYG010000024.1:4341583-4357018 GCA_039654305.1 Porochilus rendahli
CCAGAGTCGGCTGAGATGGGCGCCAGCCTCCCCGCGACCCTAATTAGGAATAAACGGTTCAGAAAATGAATGAATGATACTACAACAGCTTTACATATTTGAATTTATATTTCCGTGTAGTATTTTGTTACATACATAAATACATAAATATACACACACACACACACACACACACACACACATACATATATATATATATATATATATATGCAGTACTGAATATCAGCATCTATCTATATTTCTATGTTTCAAGTTATCTATAGAAGGATCCATGCAGACTGCTGAACCTCGTGGACCCTTGGCTTTCTTATAAATACCCAACAAATAAAAAATAATAATAATGTTGAATGTAACTCAGGCACAACTGTGAAAATATAAAACAAAGAAAATCATATCGATGATCCCCCATTCCCAAAATCTTTTCACCTCTTATATTTACTTGTGAGCAAAACAACTGGAAGTTTAAAAAAAAGGAGAGAAACAACACTCACACTGTGTGTTAGCCACCCAGTGCAACCAAAACATTAGTAATTCTATTATACTGTGAAAAATTTATTAGATTTTTTCTTTGTGTAAGTAAATTATGAATTAATGTATTTGTAATTTTAATTTACAAACAATGTGAAATTTTTTTTTCCCAAAAAAGAAAATGAATTGTCATGTCACAATACCTGCACTAATTTCTATGATGTGAAAGTGAGTTCACGGACCATGATATCGATATTATACAGTTACATTCACCAGTGAAAAGACACCCAGCAACTCAAATACAACTCAAACCATCCAACGACCTGAACAGCATCTTTACTATTCCTCTCCAACATCATCTTTTAACACTCAGGTTTCATTAATTAAATTAAATTATCCAACCAGCCAATCACGTGACAGCGGTGCAAGGCATACAGTCATGCAGATGTGCATCATCATTCATATCAAACATTACAATGGGGAGAATTCCATGACCACCGGGACGTGAACCGTGACGTGATTGTTAATGCCACTAATCACGTAGGTTGGTTTGAGTATTTCTTACACGGCTGATCTCCTGAGAGATTTCCACACAAAACCGTCTCCAGGATTTACACAGAATAGTGCCAAAACAAAACACACCCGATCCGAAACGAAAAAACCCTCGAACAGAGGAGAACGGCCAGACTGGAAGAGCACGACAACTCAAAAGAACAACTCTTTACAAACGTGCTGAGCAGAAAAGCAGCTCGGGATGCACAATACAGCGAACCTTGAGGTGGAGGAGCAGCTGCAAGGATTCACGGAACCGGACAGCTCTATGAATTCGGTCCATTTCATGGCCTAAAACAATCCTAAGCCATCCAGAAACCAAAGCCACCCAGCAGCCGATTTTAACCAACACGTCCGAAATTAGAGCAGTGAAGTTCGTGTGAACCAGATGTGAACTTATGATTAAAAAAAAAAAAAAAAAAGATTAAAAAGAAAAGCAAAAGTCAGTCGAGGAGTACACAGTTGATTAAACACACCACAGGCGTGATGATTAGAATTAGATCGTACGTCAACAGATGACAGTGACTCATAAGTAATTATCCTGCTTGAATAAAAACATGGATAAAAAACACGCGTTTAGCGTAGCTGCGCGGGTCAGTGCCTGCGGAGCTCACCTGTAATGGTTAAAATGGAAAAAAATAAAGTGTAAAAAAAATTTTTTTTTGTGTATTATATAGAAAAATTCTAATTTGTTGAATTTAGTAACATTTGTCGGATGTTTGTCCCTTTTTGATAATATATTTCTTTATTTACATTAAATGATTGCAGTTACTTTTATTCTCTCAATGTAATTTTTTCAAATCGAGTGTGAGCTTTAAAGGAGCCGTGTCATGATTTTTTAAAAAAATGAAGCTCCCAAAAAAAGGGAAAAGTCGTCACGACTGTCGAAAATTCTTGTCTATTATTGATAAACAGCCTTTTTGCTATGGAGTCCAACATCTTTTGAGAACGATATGGAGCGGAGGAAGTGGACTGCAGCGTGTATGTGTTAAAATATTGTTGGTCTGAAGATTTTCGAAAGAATGAGATCGCCTTGCAACCCCGAGCAGACTTAGCGTATGTCTCGGATCCTTCGTAAACCAAACTTCCACCTGTATGAATGATTGTCCTGTTTGATAACTCCATGACACGGCCCCTTTAACGAGGACATCCCTATAAAAAATTAAATAGACAAAGTGCTATTAATAATTCATTTGTTTGGCTATAAATTCAGGACTATTTCTCTGTGATGCGGCGTGGAGCGCAAAAATACAGACGTGAATAATGTGAAGAGCTCGACATTAAGCATTTAACACGGAAAACGAAACAATTGAGTGCTAATGGTGAAATGTAGCGTAGGAGCGTAGAGGAAGACTGAGTGACGCAGTGATCACCAGCACAACAGATTCGCATCCATAATCCCTCAGTGCAAAGCAAAAGCACACACTCTGGTACACACTCCAGCTTGTCATTAGCAGGCACGTGATCACACTACAATATCAGTAGCACATCCCCTTTTTAATCAAATAAATACGATTAAGAAAAGATAATGATTCAGTTTGATTCACATTAAGATCGAGGCACTTTAAATGGTCTGTGTATAGAGAATTATTTTAGAGAATGATCTCTAAAGTGGATTTATCTGTACAGATCTGCAGAGGTTAATTAAATGAATCCCAAACAACGAGAAAAATGTCTGAAATGCACCGCGGAAAAGGATTTCGAGTACCGGGCGAGGGGAACAGCGTGACGTCGAGCTGCGATCGTCTCTGATCCCGTCTACTTCGCACCTGCTTCCCTCAGGGCCACAGGCAGCTCTCACACCTCTCACGCGAGCTATTTCAAACTCCTCCACGACACGTGTTTGTCTTTTCCACCCTAATAAACACCCCGGTACATCGGCAGCGTTTCTCGGAGATGCCTCGTACACGCTCGACTCGGATTTCAATAAGACCAGAACCATTACGGGAGAGTCATGTGACCTGAGAATGATACCGGGATCGTGTTTCCAATATCACACACGGGGGAACGGAGAGTACATCCGGGCTCCACTGGTGCAAAAACGAAAGGATAAAAATAAAAGATTTTTGGGAAGGAACGACAGTTTGTGGTTAGCGGATGCCGTAATCAGCAAGAAGGACAGAGATCGGATTTGCATCGATTGTCAGCTGTGGGGTTTTTATTGTTATTAATTATATAATATCGTTATTATATAATATCATTATTTGAATGTGGCTACAGATACACCATTTATAACTCTGAAAATATCGAAACTTTTGAGTGACAGCACACACTTTTTTCTTTTTTTTTTATAAATTATTTTGTAAAATATTTTCGTGTCTTCAAATTTAACTGAAAGTAGTTCTTTTAATTTTAACTAAAATCATTGCATTTATTGATACAATAATTTTTTTTTAATAGCCAAACAATATTTATGAAACTACAATTAAATGAAATAATTCTAACACACACACACACACACACACACACACACACACACACACACCCACGCACACACACACCCAAGCACACACACAATTATAAACACAATTACCCACACAATTCAAAATGTCAAATTATATGTTCTTTACTCCGTATTGTTTATTTTAACAAAATATTTTTCCCCTTAAAAATTATGCTTTGTAATTTATTCTCATATTATATCCATATATCCATCCATTAATCTATTATCTATTCCGCTAACCAATCAGGGAGAAGCTAAAGCCAACCAGGAGAGAGGTGGGGTGTTTAATAACAACTAAATTGTTGTTGCTTTTATTATCATTAATAATAATAATAATAATAATAATAATAATAATAATAATAATAATAATAATAATAACAGAAAGTTTTGGCTTCCTGAAGCAAATTCCTTTCCCCAAATAAGGTGTTTATAATTTCATTACTTTTTCCAGTGTAGCAGTGAAAGATTAAAATGCTTATTTCATGCATTTCAACATTAAAACAAAAAATATATATTATTAATATTATTATTATTAATGCCTGTAAATATACAAAAATAAATACATTTCAATTTTTAGTTTCGGTGAGGTGCCCCAACTTTGGGTCGTCCGATGTGGCCACGAATTTCTGTTTTGGTCCGTAATTATTAAAAAGCATATTAAAATATTCCATCTATTATTAGTAGTAGTAGTATTTTTGTTATTATAATTATTATTATTACTATTATTATTGTTATTGTTGTTATTTTATTATTATTGATGTTATTATTAGTAGTAGTATTTTTGTTATTATTATTATTATTACTACTATTATCATTGTTCTTGTTGTTATTATTAATGTTATTATTATAAGTAGTAGTAGTAGTATTTTTGTTAATATTATTATTATTATTATTATTGTTGTTGTTGCTATTATTTATGATATTATTATTATTATTATTATTATTATTACTGTTGTTGTTGTTATTATTATTATGATGATGATTATTATTATTATTATTATTATTATAGAGTGCTCTATTTTTGAAAATAAATTATAAATGTTGCATTTGCGAAGCCCTAAAACTAACATTATCCCTCTACGACTAAAATCAGTGCAACCCCTGGTTCACCTCCAGGTCCATGAACTTTGCTCTCTTTACCCTTCATTAGATTCAGAAACGTATTTGCAAAGAACATTAAAATATATTGGTATGTATTCAATCCATAACATCAAGTGCTTACTCCAGCGCGTGAGATTCATCACGCGTTTCCCAATCTGACAGATGTGTGAGGTGAAACCAGGGAGACAGTTGACAGATGCGGTAACGTGCTAGAGAAAGGACGTGATGGAGGGAAGATGCAGGTGGTGCTAAAGTGCTAGCCAAGCTTCTTACCTGCAGCGGCGGCGGCGGCGGCAGCTGCGGCAGCGGCGGCAGCGGCGGCGGCGTTGGCAGCCTGAGCTCGGAGCAGGTAGGAGTTGGGGGAAAACTCGTCATCGACGGGTGGCTCCAGCATGGCGTGAGGTGAGCCGCTGTCCAACAGGGGCATCTGACACTCCCGGATAGAGGGAGCAGTGGAGGGATGAGGGCCTGACGGAGGAGGAGGAGGGGCGGGAGGAAGCAGGCTGGAGGATGGCGTGGGAGGGAGGGGACGACCTGAAGAGCAAGCACATGGGGGGGTATATTAGAGATGATGATGGTCACTTCGTGTAGCTAGATGAAGCCGATTTATCCCTCACACACACACACACACACACACACACACACACACACAAAGATACATGTGCATACAATATAGTCCTGAACCCTGAACACTTTATATTCAGCGTTTATTCTCTTGGCTTTTAAACCCGCGAGTTTGCTTTTCTCCGCCACCACATGCCGAATGTGAGGCACAAACAAAAAAGGCAGGAGTGAAAAACGAGAGACCCTGGCTAGAAAGAAAGAGGCCCGGCTTTGGAAAAGCTAGCAGCTTAACGTCAAAACAGCTTATTGAAGACGGAGAAAAGAAGTGCTTTCAGTCGTGCCGATAACCTTGCGCGTTGATGATTCTGGACTAAAAAGGAGGTCAGCAGCTTTGATATGCTTTTTTCCTCCATCTTCTTCAAATAATCACCTTGTTTTATTAGCGCTTAAAAAAAAGGAGAGACATGAATTCTTTTTTTTTTTTTTTGAGTCTGATGCACACAGTAAAACATCTGAAACTAGTTCTTCTAATGATTACATCAGGTTACGGGGTGCAAGAAGCAGTGAGCGTTTTGGTAAAACCCCAATATAGTCTGGATATTCGAGATGTTTTTATGATGAGAGATACACCGGCGAAGCGTCACAGACTTCATCCTCCCATCTGTATAATCTCTCCAAACAATCTTCATAAACATTGCATATATTAGAACATAATCTCACTGCTGGCTGTAAGAAGTATAGATTAGATGTTATATATAGATGTTGACATATTAGAAATATAGAATAGAAGCGCGCACAGACAGACAGACAGACAGGCAGACAGACAGACAGACAGACAGACAGATAGACAGATAGACGGATAGATAGATAGATAGATAGATAGATAGATAGATAGATAGATAGATTCATTAATTAATTAATACAGAAAATATAAATATAAATAAAAATGCCGAACGCAAAACCACAGCATGCAAGTGCGACACTGGAGCTCGTGAACATGATTCTCTAAATATTCTTTTCGTAAAACTAAGTGATGAATATCGTTATCAAGAAACTGTCACCAAAAATAAAATAAATAAATACAAAATTACAACATTTTTGGGTCGTTTTGCCCCAACCCTATGTTAAAAACATTTGCTTATACATTATACTTACTTACTAGATATGCACAATCGTGATTGGCTAATCTACTACTAGGATATCAGCTCATATCCAATTACTAGCTATTTTACATTTATTTGGCAAACGCCCTCATCCAGAGTGACTTACATTTACATACAGCTGAGCAGTTGAGGGTTAAGGGCTGTGCTCAAGGTTCGAACCCCCGACCTTCGATTAATTAAACCACAGCCTTAGGCTAAGCTTCTAAGCTAAAAGCTAACGCTTATTGCTGTTTTATCAGCTTCCCGTGAGGATCCACTTAGCGCCATGCTAACATGAAATACTTTACGGTAATTTCCAAAATTTTCACTGCTGTATTTAATTTGTTTTTGTAACTGGATAGAATCTATCTAACATTTATTGCACCGCTTCTGGCCGTATATGATAAACAGTCCACTCTGAACACCTCACAACATCATGGGTTCGTATACAAGGTCGTGAAATCGGTGCTAAATATGCTTCGGCCTTTCCGGAAGCTAAAACGGTTGAACAACGAGCTTTCGAGCGCGGCGTTCGAGCTTCAGTTTCCGTATGCTAAAGAAAAATGCCCTCATTTCCAGTTTTGACTTTGCTTAGATGAATAAAACGGATGAATTAGTCAGGGGTAATGAGGGGAAAAAATAGATGTGGTATAGAAATAGGAAATGAGGTCATTTCTCCTCCAAACTTCATCTTTTTTTCCCCCTTTCTACCATCTTCTGCGTAGTAGCCCTACTTTTCGCATTAAATGATTGTACCAACATGAAGGAATAAAGAAGAAAGGAACAGATCCAACATGGCTTCCTTTTAGTTATTTACAGTCCTATTAAAGTAACATCAGCATCCTGAGATGCACCGGAAAACAAATGACGTGGGGGGTGGTGGTGGGGTTACACAATCCGTTCTCACTGACACTTGTTCCCGAACCCGATTCGTCAATGAAATGATGCGTTCTGCTCTACTCGGATACTTTAACCGCATTTAATTACACTTATATAAATAATCCCTTTCTGTAAGCACAACACTATCGGGATAGGACCCGCCCCTCGAGCAGAGCTGTCAATCATAACAAGAATTTTGATGTCCGCAATAAGAATCGGGGCCGCAATGTGCGTGCGTGTGTGTGTGTGTGTGCGTGAGTGAGAGAGAGAGAGAGCGAGAGAGAGAGAACCCAGACAGCACTTGTATAAAGGGCCCATGTTGGTAGTAAAAGGGCTGAAATATGGCTCCCATATGAGGCTGTCCACAGGTTCCAGAATAGCCTCATGTCACCTGCCCACATGAATCGATAACCCGACTATGACGCACATAGGTGGCCTATCTGGGCTTGCCGATGTGGGATGCACCTCGGTGACCCAAGTGAGCCCCAGTTAGGATGCCCATACTGGGTCCATACCCACGTTTTGGCCATGTAGTCCAAACATAACCCAAATGGACTCACTATGGAACCCACGGACAGTCCCATTTCCTACTCACACGGGTCGCACATACGAGTGCATGCTGGGAAATGCTCTTCTCCTACTCTGATGGACTTGTGTCACCTGGACTCTTAGCTTCTCTCTACAGCAGCAAAGTGCTCTCCGTTAGCATGAACAGTCCCGCTGATTGAGCCAAGCCCGATCTCGCCGGTCACTCCACCACCCCCATCTCACTTCACCGAGGTCCCAAAGCTTGGACATGTGCGACGACAGGCGTCCGGACTAAATGGGATTTTGACTTCAGTCAACTGGAGCCGGACGAAGAGGGGGAAAGAAAACAACGCAACTACTGCGATGTTACTTTAGCGGCTGCCGTCAGGCCTCCCTTTGCGCGGAAAGATGAAGAGACGGGAGATAAAGACGTGTTGAGATGCGGTCAGACACGTAGGGAGAGTGACAAATCACTGCGTGCTGTAACAAGCGCAATTTATCACTCGGCACACTCCTCCTTTCTCTTTTATCCACCATTAACACAGACAACCTTTACGGCAAGAGACACCTGGAACAGCCTGGAGGAGAAAGTGGAGGCGTTGGATGTGCGCACACACACAAACACACACACACACACACACACACACACACACACACACGTTCCAGAATCAGTACACACATATACATTCCTTTTGCCGTTCAGAAAGATGATCTCACTGCCTTGAAGTTTAAAGATAAATTAAGGGGCAGATGCGTGTTTGTGTGTGTGTGCGTGTGTGTGTGTGTGTGCGTGTGTGTGTGTGTTTGTGAGTAAATGCATGCTGTATCAGTGTTTGGCAGATAAGCAGCACGCAGAATGCTTAGCTCTGATCCCCAGACCCCATCTCCTGGGTTATCACACACACACACACACACACACACACACACACACACACACGCACTTACTTAAGCAACAGCACTTACACCAGATAAGATTTAGTCGCTTGTTTCCCAAATAAGTGATAATAAGTGCTGGTGGATGTAATGAGAGCTGACAAAGTGCAAAAAATAAACCGAATATCATCCGAGGAACCTTTCAAACTACTCCACCTACAGCTATGTATGCAAAAATCCTGAAAAAAACCCAAAACAAAGCAAAAAAACCCTGGAGTGAAAGTGTGAATACAGAAAAAACACAACAACAGAAAAGATAGATTGCAAAGAATATGAAGGAAAAGATAAACACAATATCATCAGCATTGCAGGACGAACCGAGGTGCGGGATTTCTTCCTTCTGTCATTCCTCCTCAGTAACTACTTCGTCCCGCTTCGTCGGCGTTCTCCACAAGCATCATCAACGTACGCAACTTCCTGTGGCGTGCACTGCACCGCGCGTTCTGCACAGACGCGAATGAACCACGCCCACAGCCACACCCACCAAACACTATCTGAATAAGCTCGATATGGAATACATTCACAGTGTCCCTAACCAGGAATTGATATAGTCGGATCTGATTGGTCGAATCTTGCCTAGCGAATAAAAATCGTCACGTCATGCTTTTTTTTTTCTAACCATATTCTCATTCTGCGAGATTAACTTCAATAATAATACCAATTTATTTTATAATAGGGTGCATTCTAACTTTTCATTTTAATTGATATTCTTTCTTTTTTAAAAAATCTGCATCATGGTGACCTTAAAACAAACTACAAATATTCGCCGAAGGTGAGATGGATATCGCTGAATAGTTCCTGTAAGGGAACATCAAGAGGCCTGTTGTGCAATATCCAACAAGTCTGAAATAAATAATTGGTGAAGTATAAACTACACGGGAACATACAGAAAGCAAAATGAAATGAGATTTCAGGGACGATTTTAAGCACTATCCCAAATTTGTCAGGTGAATAAAGTCTATTATTATTATTATTATTATTATTATTCAGATTTTCTTGTTTCTGATTGGTGGACAGCCATCAAATAATTTTTGGTATTGCGTCATTGCCATCAGATAACCAATTTATTGCACTTTTGCCATCAGATAAGTTAAATGATTATCACATGATTGGCATGTACATAGTCTTTAAAATATGTCAAATGAATAACGAAACAACCATACAAGTCGACTTTCATAGGATACGGAGAATTATTCGGTCTCGGAGGCCAAAACAACCCCTCGACTGAATAATTCTGTATATCACACTTCGCCTCTGCCAGTAATTGCTTATTATCATATCCACACCATTGGATATGAGCAATCACACACTCTGATTGGTTCCTTCGGTAAGATATCGGTTTTAGGGTGAAAACAGAAAAACAAAATGGTTTAAAAAAAAAACTATTATAAGAATTTAAATAAAACAATAAAAATATTATTATTATTATTATCACTATCCAGAGGATGTGAATAAAAAACACGTCGTTCCACTCCATCTCGTCGTATATGACTGATCGCCAACTCAAGGCTCATTACTATCAACTCATGTATGACTCGATTTCATGGAGTAACAGGACAAAGGACGAGGTGAGATGGAGACCAAAACGCCACTTACTCATACTATGGCTGCAAGCAGGCTGGAGCCTATCGCAGCCGACACTAGCCAAAGCAGGGGTACACCCTGAACAGCTCGCCAAACTATCCCAAGGGCACAACCATTCACACTCACACTCTCACCTAGAGTCAATCTGAAACACCCAATTAGCCTGATGTGCATGTTTTGGATAGGGGAGGAAACTGGAGTACATGGAGGAAACCCACGCAAGACACTAGGAGAACATGCGCACAGAAACACCCTCGCCGAGGCCGGAACTCGAACCCAAGCCCTTCTTGCTGAGAGGTAGGCATGCCACCACTACACCAGATGCCGCCTCAAGTCTAAGCACAAATATAATGATAAATGTAATAAAGGTACAATGACTCATCACACGTCGATCTCAATCCAACAGCGCGGCGGGAGACGTTAGCTTGCCGAAAGTTCCTTGTGACAGTGTTTATTTTCGTAAACGACGTGCTGGAGATAAGCGGTGAGGCTGAGCTGTATATTTTATGTTGAAATATATAAATATAAAAAGATATAGTGTCTTTGATTCTGATGAGCTCATGATTCATTCAGGAAAAAAATTCATCTCATCTTTATCAATAGATCCAATCCAGTCTTTGAAGCCTTTTCATATGTATTCAGGCTTTTTTTTTTTTTTTTGAGTTTTAGGCTTTTCCACGGAGATTCTTTACAGTCCTATCTTCTGAATTCACTTAAAAGAGCTGAACTGAAGAACCACATAAACTTTCAAAGACATGTGGTGCACTTGCAGCAACCATAGATTAGATCGAGTCGGAACGCCATTAATTAATACATCCTGCACCAGACCGGTGAGGACCGTGGGTTAAACACCACGTAAAAAAGGCAGAGGAGGAAGGTTTGAGTAGAAATCAGAAATCTGTTCATTTTCAATTACTTTAAATCACTATATACAATAAAAAGAGTATAAACAAATGGATGCTAGTTTGGAACGATGCAAAAATAATAATAATAATAATAATAATAATAACAATAACAATAATATTAAAATAGTAATCAAAATAATAATAATAATAATAATAATAATAATAATAATAATAACATTATTAATATTAATAATAATAATAATAACAATTTAATAGTAATCAAAATAATAATAATTAAAAATAATAATAATATTAAAATAGTAATCAAAATAATAATAATGATAATAACAATAACAATAATAATAATTATAATAATAATAAAATAGTAATTAAAATGTTGATGATGATAATAATAATAATAATAAAAGTAATAATAGTAATAATAATAATAATAATAATGATAATAACAATAACAACAACAATAATAGTAATAATAATAATAATAAAATAGTAATCAAAATTTTGATAATAATAATAATATTATTATTAATAATAATAATAATAGTAATAATAATAATAATAATAATAATAACAATAATAATATAAATAATAATAATAATCATAATCATAAAGCACTGCGATGGCCTGGCAAGCTGTCCAGGGTGTACTCTGCCCTCGCCCAGAGTCGGCTGAGATGGGTGCCAGCCTCCCATCCTAATTAGGATTAAGCGATTCAGAAGATTAATGAAATGAATATAATAATATAATAATAAAATCCTCATCATCATCATAATTAAATAAGTAATAAGTAATAAGTAATAATAATAATAATAGCAGGGCGGCACTGTGACACAGTGGTTATTACGTCCGCCTCACAGGAAGAAGGCCGGTGTTCGATTCCCGGGCTCGGGGCGTTTTTGTGTGGAGTTTGCTGTTCTTCCTGTTCGTGCATGTCTTTCATTCGGGTACTCCGGTTCTCCCACAGTCCAAAATGCACAATAGGTTGATTGGCTGTTCTAGGTATGATCATGTGATGAATGGTTATGTGAGTGTTGGCCCTGCGATGAGCTGGCGAGCTGTCCAGGATGCACCCCGCCGTCGCCCAGAGTCGGCTGAGATGGGTGCCAGCCTCCCCGCGACCCGAATCAAGAGGCTTAGAAAATGAATGAATATCGTGATGAAACTAAAACTTCCAAAGCAGCTGATTCAATGTTTTTGTTTGTTCCACATGTTTACCAACCAACACCCCCCCCCCTTATTATATGAATTTAATAAAAAGTTCAGAATGGATATTTTTAAAATTCGTTTTCGATTAAATTATTATTTACTTTAAGTCTGGCTTCAGGTATTTTGTTGGCGGATTGCGACGGTATGAGGCTTTCGCAGTAACCCAGCCTTCTCAGAAAACAGAATGATTTCACAATATTTCACAATTATAGTACTTAAAATGTACTTAAAGCATTAAAAGTACTTAGAAAAAAAACTCAATACTGCAGGAAAAGTGCCCTGTAACACCATTTACTAAAGGAAATGATACACTGAAAAAAAAGAGAGATAGAGAGAGGGAGAAAGAGAGAAATGAGAAAAGAGTAGTAAAATCAATAGGCTCTGAAATTAGCAGGAATAAGAAAGAAGGAAAGAAAGAAAGAAAGTTCTGCATTTATATATAAACAGCATTTACCAGCGTAGTTACATTTACACTCGGCCGGCACTGAGCTGAAGTAGTCAGCGTGTCTGCCTCACGGTAAGATGGTCCTGGGTTCGAGTCCCCTGCTTGGGCATTTCCGTGTTTTTTCCCCACACTTGCATGGGTTTCCTTGGGAAACCCTGGTTTCCTCCTCGAGTCCAAAGACATGCACATTAGGCTGTCTGTCTGGTCCAGATCGCCCCTAGGTGTGAGTGTGACCCCGTGACATTACGGGCAGGGATTCAAGCCCCATAACCACCAAGCTGTCACCGTTGGGCCCTTAAGCGGGGCCCTTAACTCTCAACAGCTCACTTATATAAAAAAGATAAAAAATGTAAGTCACTTCGGATGAAGCCGTCTGCCAAATATTATAAATATAAGTAAAGTAAGTCTAAAAAGGTACTTCGGTGGTCCTAGCGGTAAATTTTTTAATTAGGCCCGAAATTAAATGAATGGAGGAAAGTGAGGGATGAATACAAACTCAGGAGTGATAAAGCGCTGGAAAGACGTGTGCTTAGTCACACAGTAACGTAAAAGCAGGATGATTGTGTTGTAGGAGATGAAGTAAAGCCCTTCTGTATCCAAGTGCAACCAAATAAAGAATTCTTTTCATTTTTGATTAACCAGCTGACGGCGGTACGGAGGAGAGCAGTTAGCACGTCCGCCTCGTAGCACGAAGGTGCAGGGTTCGAGTCCTGGCTCGGAGAGGGCTCCTGCCCCCCCATTACCCCAACAGGATCAAGTGAGTGAGAGAGTGAAGGAATATTTCTTCTTATGAGATTATTATGAATAAAACAATAAAACTGCTTTTCTTTAATAATTCGATGCTTTTACGCAAATTAAAAGGAAAAGAAATGTTCCAATAGAAGAAAAAAAAATATCAATATCATTAATAAATAACTCTTTTAAGAGGAAATACAAGAAAACTGAAGATCTTTTCTTGGAGCGCGGCTCTGTCCCGTGTCGTACTCACTCAGTTTTGCGTTTTTGGCGAATTTTTTTTACCCATAATTCCACCAGAATGAACCTACTGTTAATATATTTCGATTCCAAATTTCATCCAAAAATGACTCACGGAAACCGAACTCGCCAAGATTCATCACGACGCTGCTGTCACACGCGAATCCTGTTCTTCTTCTCCTCCTTCCTGCTCAATCCATCAATCATTCCTCCCTCTACCCACTTCTCAACACTTGCGTGTCCTTCAACTGGCTTTTTTCCTCACCTCCTTCAGCAGCCACTCAGTGACCGCTCGGCTCTCTTTCTCCGCGCGGCGTGTCCTGCTGCGCCTGTGTACACACAGCCCGCTTGGTCTGTGACATTTGCAGAGATTTATCATGACAAAGTCTGCCAAAATACCAAGCAAACGCAGAAGACAGAGCGCGAGAGAGAGGCTGAGGCGTAGACGAACTCTGACAGCAGACAGTCACAAGCTGAGAGCTTCAGCCGAGGAATTAACGGTTATTATTAAACCCCTGGCAGCGACTACTATCTACAGTTCGTAACAAAACACGGCAAAAGCTAGGTCACATGATTTAGGTGGTTGAATTAGGCCAGTCTGTGAAAATATCCCGTATTAAATGGGAATTTTTGTGCTTTCGACTTAAAATCAGCGAAATCTTTTACACCAAAAACACACAGGCGCCATTTTAACGTAATCAATAGCCATCAACAAAAGCACGCGTCTCACTGCGGCCTTAACCACTCATCAAACACGCCGCGCTGGCTTGATATTGATTGACAGCTAAACCGCAAATCAATCCACGTCGGACGCTTAAACGATGTCGAGAATTCAGCCGCCCTGAAAACCGGCGCGCGGTGATTGAAAATTCATCAGCAGGCCACGTCAGAAAACGTTTGGACGGAAATCTGTTCCGTCTCTTCGCCTTTCATCTCTTCGCCCGCCTCGGCCCATGTGTCCCACCCCGCCTTTCCCACGTTTCCTCTCTCCTTCTCTCCGTTCATCTCCTTCACCTCGCTGCTCACACACTCACGCATACTTCTCCTCTTTCATTTCCCTTTCTTCCTTCTCTCAACCATTTTCAAGGACCTCTGACTCTGCGAACATCCGGATCCGAATCCGAACACGACTCGCACTGGTGTCGCACCTTTTTAACTCCCAAACGACGAAATAAAACTAAAGCAAGCAGGTCTGTTAGTGAAACCCTCGCACAGAAACTCGAGCCGTAGCAGCAACACACAGATATTTATTCCAGCACCCAGGTGGAACATAACCTCAGTACCTGGTAATAAACATTATGACCTACGGCACAGCAAAAATAAATTCTATGACTTGGGGCATTTTTTGGAACACCCTCCTAAAACCTGAGGGTTTTCTGAAAAAAAACCAAAAAAAAACAAAACAGACAGAATTCTCAATGTTCACTGAAACCTTTATGACTCAGACTCTGTAACAGATACAAACATGAAACCAAAACCAGTTTGGCTTTTATTAGAAATGACTGGAAATGACCGCTTTTGCTCCAGGGCTCATTAACATCAAACACTAATTCAAGACGTGCACATTATTACCTTTATATTATTCAAATCAATTCTGGTCATTATTATTATTATTACTTTCCATCATCATCATCATTTCTTATTATTAGCACCATTATTATGACTACATAATTTATTATTATTATTATTATCATTATTATTATCATTATTATTATTATCATTATTATTATTATTATTATTATTATTATT
>JBCNYG010000024.1:4361098-4372908 GCA_039654305.1 Porochilus rendahli
GTGTGTGTGTGTGTGTGTGTGTGTGTGTGTGTGTGTGTGTGTGTGTGTGTGTGTGTGTGTGTGTTTGTGTGTGCGCGTATTGGCCCTGCAATGGTCTGGTGAGCTGTTCAAGGTGTACCCCGCCTTCAGCTGGAGTCAGCTGGGCAGTGGTTCCAGCAAACTCACGATTTTAATAAAGGAAATAAAATATTCAACAGAAGGGAAAAATACATTTCATTTTTACAACATAGAATTACCAGCAGAGGGCGATGTATCCTTTTAAAATAAATACATGTCCTCTAATAGCACTGAGAGAAAAGAGGCATTAGAGGGCAGAGTGTAACCCTCTATGCTGTTTTGGTTATACATGCACTGACTACTTTATATACAGTTACTTTATATATACTTCATATATACATACAGTATATGTATGTATACTTTACACAAAGTTTTTCCTACTCTGTGAACTGGTCAGTGCAATGTCTGAGCTGTATACAGTCACTCGTCTTTAATGAGCTCTGACATTATCTCTGGCATCATAGCCACTTCTCAATCTTACTTATCATTGGACTGCTTTCATTATAACAAAGAAAATGGCACCACATTATTTATACCTGAAATATCTTTTGTTGTTGTGGTGGTGATGGTGGTGGCGGCGGCACAGTGGTGTACTAATTAACTCATTTGGTCACAGGTTCAAGCCCTGGGCTTGGGAGTTTCTGTGTGGAATTTTCAAGTTCTCCACTCCACTGTGCCACCCTGTATATTAAATCTGAATGTTTATATTTAATGTTTCAGATTTCAAAAAGATTCATACAGTAACATATACTTAATTTTGGAGGCCAGAATTGCTATCCTAAGAACCAATATGGACCTTCATACAGCATGCATATCTTGTGCCAAATCAACATTTTTTTATTGAGACTATGGGAATTGAGACTATGGGGACTAAAAAAATCACTGGAGATGAAAGCAGAATTTCATATGCAATGGCCTTCAATGTCAGCACCCGGCAAAGCTGTGAAATAAACCCAAGACAATACTATCTTATACATGAGTGCACAGCTAGGAGTAGAACAAACAGAATAACAGAACAAGACTGCAAAAAATTGTGTGGGATTCATTATTTGAATAAGTTTGTAAAAGAGATGGTTATGGCAAACATAAAAGATTTCCTATGGATTGAAAGTATACGGTATATTTGTGTTGAAATTGTTTGACATTAGGTTGAGACATTGAGGAGAGATGCACCACTTACTCACATTTGCCCAACCTACTTCATCCTACTAGAAGGGTAACAGGGAGGCAAGAGCCAATTTCAGCCGACACTGGGCAAAGGTGGATCACACCCTGAACAGCTCGCGAGACCATGCAGAGCACTATAGTCATGTAATATGACTTGAATGGTTGTCCCATGTTCATCCGGGATACAGGCGTACCTACCACAGGTAATCCAAATAGGCTGATGCTTTGCTGAAAAACAAAACAAAACAACCCCCACACTAACTAAGGTAGGCAGAAGCTTGACAGAACATGAACTCATTACACAGTTAATTTAATAAGACAGGTGATACAAATTAAATTGGATATGTGGAAGTGAAAGGCAAGGTGCTGAAAGGCAAATCCAGGCTCAGACACCAATTCATAGAAACATGTGGAGCTCCACTTTTAGGCAGTACCTAAATCTGTATATGACTCTCTTGTTATGAAAAGTATTAATTTTTGATTGTTTTGACACAACCACAAACAAAATATCTAGTAGCCTGTCCTTTTAAACCTTGTATTTAATCTCTTTAATGTTATTATAGCACCAAGGGAATCTAGGAGAATAACACCACACAGTTTTTTGTGAAAAGCTCAGCTAGGTTTTTGATGCAGCTCAGCATTGTGAGGAAGTATTTTTGAAGCCCCCCTCTCCCTCTCCCTCTCCCTCTCTCTCTCCCTCTCTCTCTCTCTCTCTCTCTCTCTCTCTCTCTCTTGCTCTCTCAAAACAATCTCAAATTACAGACACGTGGCTCTGACTTCGCATGTCATGAAGACCCTCGAGAGACACCATCATCTACCTTCTTAAACATGTCATCACCCACCTCGACCAGCCGGCAAGCACAGTGAGGGTCATTTTTTTTTTTACTTTTCCAGTGCATTCAATACCATCAGGCTGACCCTCCTGGGTGTGAAGCTGACAACGATGCAGGTGGACGCCTCTCTCTTTACAAAATGGGCCAGAGCTGTCTCTATTTTTTGAGGTAGCTAAGGTCGGTTAACATCTGCCGAACACTGCTTAGAATGCTTTATGAGTCTCTTGTGGCCAGTGCTATCCTCTATGCTGTTGCATGCTGGGGCAGCAGGCTGAGGGTTGCAGACACAAACAGACTGAACAAACTGATCTGCAAGGCCAGTACCATTGTGGGGGTGAAGCTGGACTCTCTGACGGTAGTGTCAGAAAGGCGAATGCTGTCTAAAATAATGACAATACTGAACAATACCTCCCACCAACTTCAGAACCTGCTGATAAGTTACATGAGCATATTTACTGAGAGACTGATTCCACCTAAATGCTGAAATCAAAGAAGCCTTTGTGATGCTGATGTGTTCCCTTGACACTGCTCAGGGACATTACTGTTCATTCATATCATGAAATGTGACACATGTTATGGGTAAAATATCTGAGAATAGAGAAGTGTGATTATGTTTTCACATTAGTGATGAATAATTGAATAATTTGTGAGCTTTTTAACTTTCTTTCAATGGACTGTTTCTTTTGCGGACTGTTTGAGAAGAGTTTGAGATTACTCCACATCAGAACCTCGTTTTGCCACATTCGTGGAAATTTCAAATGTTTGCAATTCATTTACCGGGCAACCAAAATGTGATACCATGAATGTCGTGCAACATATTTGAGAATGAAAAGCAACAACTGCAAGTTACTATTCAGTCGTTTACCCCATTAGCAATAAAATTTGAAAACAAAAACTTGAAATGAGGTGGATGTATTGGCTATTATACATGAGATAGTGAATTCTGTTTTTAAATTATCTGGATGTACCTAAGACATCTTGGTGCTGCTTTTGAAGTGCATCACAAAAGACCAGCATGAATTATTTTCCTATAACACAACACACAAAACACATAGTTTTCATTCCTTCATTTTCTGAACTGCTTAATCCTAATTAGGGTCACGGGGAGGCAGACGCCCATCTCAGCCGACTCTAGGTGAGGGCAGAATACTTTTTATTTGTTATTGTAAGACCTGGCCATGTGGGATCGCATCTCTCCACACCTGGAGTCTCTGCATTGTGTTGATGTTGGGGCATAGCGGAGGGACGAGTTGGACACAGTTGGTTGCTTCAGTTGTGGCTCGGACCGTGCCGTTTATTGTTCTCTATTCTGGGGGCTCCACCTTATGAATAACAGTGTTGCATAAAGTGATATGTTGTGTGAAACATGTTTATGTGCACTCCATATTAAGGTTGGTAAAATACATAAACTACATGTGTCCTGCTGCTTTTCTTGCTTTGGCCCTCTGCCACAACTTCCATCACCTTTCTTCTCTTGGTCCTCCTCTGATTCCGCGACTCTCAACTCATAGGCCAGTTTCTTTGGGAGAAGTCGATTTCTCAGCAAATTCCTCCTTGGAGCACTGGGCCTGGAAAGAAAGTGGATGATTTTGGCAATTTTCCACAGTTTCCTCCCCTCAATCACTCAACAGTCATACCTCCTTATCCACTTCCTCCATTCCCGTGTGTTCCACTTGTCCAATTATTGTCCAAAACAAAACTCTCTCCAAATCTTCCATAGCCAGTAAAGTCATGGTGTGTGTAGTTATAGGTGTGCATCATTGCATCCACATACTCATGCCACTGGAGCTTCAGGTGAGGTTATAGTGTCCCAAGCATGTTCATCAGGGTGCAGTTGAACCTTTCAGTGGTCCAGTTGCCCTGGGGTGATAGAGAGTGGTGTGGGTCTTCGTGATGCCAACACATTTACACAGCTCTTTAACAACAATACTTTCAAAATTGTCCCCTTGTTCTGCATGCAAATTCACAAGTACACCAAACTGGCAGAAGAAGATTCTCCACAGCACCGTGGCCACAGTGTTGGCCTTTTGGTCTTTAGTGGGGTATGCCTGTGCGTAGCATGAGAAGTGGTCAGTGACTATGAGGACATTTTCCATGCTGCCCTTTGACCTCTCCAAAGTGAAAAAGTCTACACATATGAGCTCCATGGGGACACTACTGTGAATGCTGACCAGGGGAGCCCTGCCACCTGCAGTTGGACTATCACACTGTTCACACCAAGCCTTGATCTTCTGTGACATCTGTGGCTAGTAGAACCTCACCCTTATCATCTGCACCATCCTCTCAAAACCTAAGTGACCTGAATCATCATGAAAAGCAGTCCTGCATGACCAACACACTCAACTTCTCTTGCAGGACTAGCTGCTTCACTAAACCCCTTTGGCAGTCTCGAATGCAGCAGGAATTTAAATATTTTTCTACAACCCCTAATATAAATTTGAGTTTGTGTGTAGGATACATTATCTCAGCTGGGGTCAGCCCTCTGCTGGTGAAGGATATGACCCTCTTAGCTCCACCCTGGGTCTGAGCCAAAACAGCACCAAGCCCCTCTGAGCCATCAGTCTGAAGGACAAAAGACTGACTGTAATCAGGATAGCCCAGCACTGGAGTAATCATTACCCTTTTCACCCCAGGAATTGTAGCACTTCTTTGCAGTTTGTGGGTCTCATCCAGTCCTTAATCTTGCTGATCTTTTCCAAGTCTGTCCAGATCCCCTCAGCAGTCACCACAGGACCTAAATACTGCACCTCTTTTCTCACAAACTGGCAATTGTAGGGTTTTAATTTCAATCCATGCTCCTGAAGCCAATTGAACACCAGCTGCAGCCTCTCCAGATGCTCATCAGTGGTTTTAGAAAACATGATGAGGTCATTGCGATCTGTGAAGCAACAGGTCATGAATCTCTGAAAGGTAGAGGGAGCATTCTGCAGTTCGAAAGGCATGTGATTGGCTTCAAACAGCCACATGGGAGTGTTGTCTTGTTTTTGTCATGCTTTGCCAGCTTCACCTGCCAATACCCAGATGTGAGGTCAAGCATAGAGAAGAACCTTGCCTGTCCAAGAGCTTCCAGGGTCCACCATGTCATCCACAGCATGTCCAGAACTCCCAATCTCCAATAGAGAAGTGTATCACTCTGTATTGCTCGGCCTAACCAGTTGGAGCATGTTGGTTCCCACCAGCAGAGGGACAGAAGAGTGGTACCCATAATCTGTGACAACAAAAGAAGGCACATTCTTGAACTCTTTCACCAATACCTTCAAGCTGATACAAAGGATGCCATGGTAAGTTTCACTCTGACCAGCTGCACTATCTGTGGGTATTTTAGAGAGCTGTAGCTTTTGCTTCTTAAGGGTGGGGTGGTTGACTCTCCCTGTCAGGTACCAGTATGGTGCAATGAGTGTCCTGCACTTCATTTCATTGACCTCCACCTCCCCCTCATTCCTGGGGCCCACTAAGTGTTTCCTTCCCCTCTATCACTAGTCTTGTTCACCTACATGGGGGGTCTTGCTGTTTACCTATAGTTGCTCTGTGGTCACCATGGGCTCTAGCCATTTAAAGACTGAGCTGAGTGAGATGTATTCTCCTCTCCAGGAGTCATAGGCTGAGGTTGGCAAGCCCATGCCTGATTTGGAACTGGGAACACTGCTCTCCAAACGTGGGCTATGTGTCCTTGCCTCCCACACTGGTCGCACGTGACAATTGGGGTCTGGGTTGTAGCTCCAAGAGGTGTTTCTGTTCAATTACTTGAACTTTTTCTGTTTCTTTTGCCAGCTCAGCTTGCAGCCCCCAGAAGCTCAGAAGCCGGGGTTTCATTGGTGTAATCCTCATATACACCTCCTTATTCATAAAGCCTCTTATAAATTGCAGGGTGAGTTTACTGTCATGATCAGGAAATGGCTTGCCACCTTGTTGACTTTTTTCTACAGCTGGCAATGTTGCCTTTAGTGCTATAGCATAAGGGCAGGCGGACTCCCCTCATTTCTGGCTGCCGGCTTAGAGAACTAGAGAACATGTGCCTGATGTTGCTGACAAAGGACTCTGCTTTGGTAGAGAGTTTGTGTAGTTGTCTTAAATCTCTGATTTAAGCAACAGTATAAAATTGTGTGTGTGAGTTACTTGTTAATTGCTCAGCTGTGTGAAAGTATAACTATTATTTCTGATAGAGAGTAATAACCAAGATAAAATGTGACACAATTATCACCCAAAACCTCACATTAACTTAAATTTGACTCAAACCATCATTACATAACCCTATGTTCAGCTGAGAGAATATGAGTAAAATAAACTGGAAATACATACATAATTAAACATATGTAAAATTAATTATGTTCAAATGTTATAATAAATGTTATGTTTATTGGTACAGGAAAAAGTCTGCATCTTTCAAGAAGATTTTTATGTAAGACAATGCTCCATCACATGAATCAAAGTACTCAACTGTGTGGCTGGCCAGTAAAGGCCTTAAAGATGAAAAGCTAATGACATGGCCATCTTTTTTACCTGACATATACCTTATTGAGAATTTTTGGGCCCTTCTTAAGCAGGAAATTTACAGTGAAGGTAAACAATACACCTCTCTGAACAATGTCTGGGAGGCTGTGGTTGCAGCTGCACAAAAAGTTGATTCTGACCAAATCAAGAAACTGACTGAATGGAAGGCTTGTGACTGGAAGGCTTGTGTCGAAAAGAAGGGTGGCTATATTGGTCAATGAGTTTTTTTATTTTTAATTTCAGAAATTTTTATTAGAAAATTTTGAGTTTGTTTATTATTCTCTGAAAATAAACACGTGAGACTGGAAAATCTTTGTTTTTCACTTAGTTGCATAATAATTCTGCACATTAATAGTTGCCTAATAATGGTGTACATAAAGATATTCTCTTAAGAAAGCCAAAACTTCACTTTTACTAATTAAATGTTCAGGTTTGAGGGATTGTTAACATTTTGGATTAACCAAGAACACTGTATAGTTGTACAATAACAATGAATCCTCAGAAATACAACTTGCCTTATAATTGTGCACACAGTGAATATGCCTTTTCACCAACAACCTGCATAACGATATGGTTAAATGTCATAAAAAGTGAATGTCATACAATGTTGACAGGTTTTTGTTGTTGTGTTACAAGTTTGTTCACAAGTTTCTGCAACAGCTTCTTTGCCCAAGCTGTTAGAACCCTGAAAACACACACACTCTCTCACTCTCTTACACACGCACTCTCTCACTCTCTCACTCACACACTCTCACACACACTCTCTCTCACAGACACAAACTCTCTCACTTACTCACTCTCTCACACACAATCTCTCACACACTCTCTTTCACTCACTCACTCTCTCACTCACTCACACACACACACACTCTAACTCACTCTCTCTCTCTCTCACACACACACACACACACACAAACTCTCTCAAACACAATCTATCACTGTCACTCACACACTCTCACACACTTTCTCACACAGTCACTCTCACTCATTCACTCACACTCTCACACACTTACTCTCTCACACACACACTCTCACTCACTCTCTCACTCACTCTCAATCCTCGCTTAAGCCTATCGGGGATCCTATCTCAGCCGAACGAAGACCTTTAACAGCTCACTAGACCATTGCAGGGCCGACACACAAAGCACGAGAGAATTCAGTGTGTAGTAAAAGTCTTCGAAAGTCGAAAACAAAACAAAACAAAACAAAACCCTCATGTTTATTTTCTCTGCTTCAGGTCCACAGAGTCCTCTGTTCTGTTCAGAGCGGTGCCATGAACCCAAAATAACCACCGCATATTAACCCCTTCAATAAAACTCACTCCGCTGAAAAAAGCACCATAAAACGTCAATATGAAAGATCCACCCGAGCGCCGCTCTGCCCTCCTACAGCCCGAACACAGGCTCGGTAAAAATAACCTGCGTTTTGGGCTCTCAAGCGGCGTCCTGAGTTCAAATCCCAACGACGCCACAGCCATCCATACCATCTTAGTAGAACCGGCCATGCTTTCAGGAAAGGATTGGTGTGTGTGTGTGTGTGTGTGTGTGTGTACCTCCTCTCCCCTGTCAATCACAGTGACACTAATCAATCAAGGGCGCCCGTGAGCTCCTGCCCGTGGAGGTGGGTGGGTATCGTTTTCGTGTGTAATGCCGCCCTGACGTTGCCTGAGCAGATGCGGTTCGCCGCCATCACCTTCCTCAGAGGAATCACATGAACATAAAGCTCCCTGGTTGGTACCCGAGCGCTGTCTGGAAATAGCCTGTTTTTTTTTTTTAGGGAAACATTCGAGCATTAATCACTGCCACAGAGAGAGTGAAAAAAAATACGGGGGAATATTTCTCACCAGTGCTTTGCTTTAAAAAACTCTAGAAACGAATTAAATGATGTTTATGTAGACATTACAATGATTTATTCTGCAGTGCAGTGACGGTGGAGCACTACAGCAGCCATGTCCTGTTGGTCGCGTTACTAACGGCTGTCCAGGACCCAAACATGTCCACCGTTCACTTCGCTAGGAACGTGTGTACACCTGGACGTTTAATCAGAAAATCATGCAAATGCAGGTCATGTGACGGATCTCGGTCGCTTTCAGCGAGGAAGGATTGTTGGTGCAATCAGGAACAATTAGTCAACTATTAGCCAATTAGTCTACTGTTGCGTTCTTTCGACTGTGGGAGGAAACCGGAGTACCCAGAGGAAACCCACGCAAGCGTGAGGTGAACATGCACACTCCGCACAGAAACGCTCCGAGCCAGGGAAGCGAACCCAGGACCTTAATGCTGTGAGGCGGACGTGCCAAGAGCCAAGCACAGCAACCCCCATATAAACTGTTCCATCTCACAATGTTACAAAATTCCTGGACGTAGAATTTGACCTGCGGCGGCACGGTGGCGCGGTGGTTACCACATCCACCTTACCTGCTGTCCCGGGCTTGATTCCCAGGCTCAGCCGTTTCTGTGCCGAGTTTGCATGTTCCGCCTGTGCCTGTGTGGGTTTCCTCCGGGCGCTCTGGTTTCCTTCCCCAGTCCAAAGACATGCACATTAGGCAAACTGGCTGCTCCAAACTTTTACCCTAGGTGTGAGTGTGAATGGTTGTGTGTATTTGTGTGTGTTGCCCGGCAAAAGTCTGGCGGGTTGTTCAGGGTGTACCCCGCCTTCGCCCAGTGTCGGCTGAGATACGCTCCAGCCGCCCACGCGACCCGAGTAGGATTAAAATGTCCGGCTAACGGGTGACTGAGAATTCGATCCGGATCATCTCGGAAATCGAATGGCGTCTTCCTCGTCCCAAGTGCTTCGAGTTCAAAGGTCATGAAAAGCCGTACGTAACGTTTTGCATAACCTTTTTAAAAAACAAACAACTATACAAACCGAGGGGAAAACGTAACCTCTTTGGCAAAGCTAACAAAACAAAAACACGCCGGGTTCCAGTCTTATCAACAAGAGTAGGTGCTACGTGAGCACGAGATCAACAAAACATCACCTGGTCTTTTGTTCTCCCGTGTTCTGATCTATAATGAATAAATATCCGTCGAAGGCGAGGAGGATATCGCTGAATCGCCCGTAAGATGGAACTCAAGACACGGTACGACACGGGGACGACACGGGGACATCAGAAAAACAGAGCAAAACAAGATTTCATGGGTTATTTTAACATTTGTTCATCAATCAAAGCATTCTCATACGTTCCGAAACTAGTCGACCAATCAGATCGCACCATTCCTGTGTATACAGTACAAGTGTGTATATAATGCAAACTCAAGGCATTACATCTTATATATATATAGTATGCTATGATATCATTGTGGAGATCTGGGTGGTAACACGCACACACACACACACACACACACACACACACTGAACTGCACAAACAAGCCAGCTCAGCCTCAAACAATGAATTATTAAAATCATCGCTGGCTTCACGAGCAGATTTCGGGTAGGTCTGGGTGCCGGAGCTGGGAGGCAGATGTCAGTCAGGGCTGACGTGTGTGACAGGTGTGTGTGTGGGAGCCCTAGGGAGAGAGTGTCTCTGGTCATTAGGGCAGCAGGAGGCTCACGCGGGGGCTCTGATAGCTGACACCGGGCCCGTTCTCGGCCCTCTGGAACGCTGCACTGAGGCAAACGCGACACGGCTTTGCATCATCTGACCCCGAGGAGAACTCGGCACAGTGTTGTTCAGCATAGCCTCAACCCCCACCCCCTGCAGAGTCGCAGCACTGTGAGTGATGCAACTCCTGTTCAGATGGGAGCACAAATGCACACACATTAACACATTAATACACGAACGCAGACGGGATGTGAAACTGTTCTACACGCCAACAAAGCGCGCGTGTAATAAATACCAGGCTGTAATACTACACGAATACAAAATTCAATCGCCTTCCAATTCAATTGTTCGGGTGGTAGGATGAAGTAAACACGTTCGTACGCGTGCTCAACATGCTTTCTTTCCCTGAGTTGGAACAAAAAATCAGCGCTGCATTGTTACTGATGCATCAGTCAAAAAGAGAAAAAAAACCCCGCAAAACAAAAGTGTTCGGCGAAAAGACGCTGAAAGAACGGGCACAAAGAATCAGGCGGCTTAGAAGCCAAATTGACGAATTATTCTCACGTAAGAAATGTTTTGTTCAGCGGATAAAGGCCCCTATGGAAAAGATTCGGAATTGGTGTTCTTTTCGAAAGCGCGTTTTCTCAGCACCACACAAAGCTTTACATTCACAAAAATACATATAAGTACGCTTTCGCACTGATTTCTCATTTCAAGAGCGCAAATTCTACTGGGGTCACGGGAGCGAAAGCGGGGTACACCCTGAACTGCTAGCTAGACCATCGCAGGGCAACACACACACAACCATTCCTATTTACTTCCTCACCTGGGGACAATCGGAAACAGCTAATGAGCTTAATGTGTATGTCTTCAGACTGGCGGAAGAAACCAGAGTACCCAGTTGGAGAACCCCATGTAAGACCATGGAGAACATGCAAACGCCACAGAAAAGCACCCTCTCTAAAGCTGGGCCTCAAATCCATGACCTTCTTGCTGTGAGTCCGCAAAACACGTCCATTTCCTGCATTTTTTCGCAAACTTAAAAAGGTCCCGTGTCATGGACGCTGAATTGGTTCTAAACACTTTTCCGGTTTAAAAGGCATTGTGAGGACCAGAAAGGAATGGTAAAAGAAAGGACCGGGGCCCAGGGGCACAGATAGGTGTAGCGCTTTTGAAAACCGAGAATGGCGCAAGAATAAAAGCATGAAAATGGACCCCTTTTCGAGCGTGCGCATCGAGATGAAATCGGTCCCCACGATGTCCTGACTCTAAACCAAAAAAGTTTCCTTTTTTTTTCCCCACTCCAGCTACAAAAGACGAGTGAGCGGGAACTCGCACAACGCCACCAGCGTGCCTGAGAGCGTCTGGACTTACGTCAGCCTAAACTCCTTGTCAATTAATGATGATGGAGTGGGCCTCCGAGACATGCGCCATTAAGCTCAGGGAGCGAGCAAGGGTAACGCGGCAAATGGGCGCCATCTCTCACACGCCTCCAACCGACGGCACCGGGGACGACAGGAGCGGCAGAGAGGTTACGGGGAGCGAAGGATGCAGCGAATGGCACGATGACGAGAGCGTCGCTGAATGCTGAGGGCATACACAGAGCCCGTTACCAAGCCTCGCCGCCGTGTCCGGGAACGATGTCTGAAAAGTGGGCCCAAAACAAAACCAAACAAAACACACAAACGAAAAACAAACAAACAAACAAATAAAGAAAG
>JBCNYG010000024.1:4425121-4443864 GCA_039654305.1 Porochilus rendahli
TACGGGAGAGAGGGTGGGAATTGGATACGACTAAATTAGGGAGAGGGGGGGGAGGGGGGCAGGGGTATTTAGTGGTGGCTCGGCGGTGTAGTGGTTATCATTCTTGACAGCAAGAAAGTGCTCGGTTCGAGTGCCTGTGTGAAGTCTGCATGACCTTTGGGTGCTTGCATGGGTTTCCTCGGGGTACTCCGGTTTCCTCCCACGGTCGAAAGACATGCAAATTAGGTTCATTAGCTGTTCCAAATTCAAATTGCCCCTTGGTGCTGTGTGCGTGTGTGTGTGTGTGTGTTGGCCCTGTGACTGTCTGGCAAGTAGTTCAGCGGGTATCCTGGAATCATATAGGAATGAATAAATAAAAATGTTTTATTTTAATTTTAGATTAATTACTTTGGTAGATCTGTGCAGGTGACTTTAATTTAAATCAAATATTTTTTTGAAAATATAGAAAATTATTTTGTTTTTTTTAAACAAACAAACAAAACTACTGTAAACGTGTATACTGCACTGGGTCTGTACTGGGTCTGTACTGGGTCTGTACTGGGTCTGTGGACTGGGTCTGTGGACTGGGTCTGTACTGGGTCTGTGTACTGGGTCTGTACCGGATCTATACTGGGTCTGTGTACTGGGTCTCTGTACTGGGTCTGTGTACTGGGTCTGTACTGGGTCTGTGTACTGGGTCTGTACTGGGTCTCTGTACTGGGTCTGTACTAGGTCTGTACTGGGTCTGTACTGGGTCTGTACTGGGTATGTGTATTGTGAGTGTGAATGGCTGTGTTTGTGGTCGGGGAGCTGTCTAGGGCCATACCCCGTCTAAAATAGGCTCCGCCCTCCCCATGACCCCAGTAGGATTAAGCAGTTCGGCAAACAAGTGAATGATTGAAGGGAATATAAATTTTAACAGCTGCTGATTATTCCAGCTGCCATGTTGTCCTCCTTTCCTGTCACCCTCTTGCTGTTTTTAAAAACGCACGCCGTGATCCATATCAGCAGTTTGTCTTTACTCTTTTTGCTACTAGCTACCCGGTAGTTGTTGTTTTTGCTTTAAAAGGAAAAAATAAACTGTGATGACCAAAGACTTATCAAAAGCCCCTTTTGTGTTTCAAGAAGTTCATGAACAGCACAGCAGCTTCTAACTCATCGGCACGGAAGAGAAAAGCCATCAGCACGCTGACGGACTCGCTTTAGTCCAGCGTACCGCCAGAACAAAAACAGACGCCTCTTCGGTAAGCAGGAATCAGACCTAGAACTTAAAGCCAGGGTATTTTAGAAGCGATTTTGAGTTATGTTTCTTGAAATTCTCTTTACACCCCGACAGCAATGAATAAATCATATGCTCTGAGAATAAAGGGGGTGTGGGGCGGGGGTGGGGGGGTGCTATCAGTAATCTATTGGAGTCGCAGGGCTTTAAAAAGCCAGTCCAATGCAGTCCACTCCAGTGAGTGTGAATGGTTGTGTGTGTGGTGGCCCTGGAAAGCTGTTCAGGGTGTACTCTGCCTTTATCAAGTGTCAGCTGAGATGGGCTCAAGCCTCAGCGCAACCCTAAGAGGATTAGCAAATGTGCATTAGCGAATGAGTGCATGAGTGGAAAAGGCTCTCGGGTGGCTCAACAGAATATCGCACAAGATAGCATCAAACGTTTGAGTGCCGATGATACCACGTTTATCTGTAACCAGGAGCCAGTGCTGGTAGTACTTTGTTTGTCCTGTCAGTCGTTGCCGAACTAATTGATACTTAAATCCCCGAGCTCATGTATGTAGAAGTGGGTAGACAGCTTGTTCGTCTAAGTGCAACATGTCTCTTAATAAGCACGTTAGCTAACTCCAATCTCCCCTCCCCACCCCACCTCATCCCCAGTCGGTGGTTAACGTATACAAAAGAAATCCTTTAAAATTGCAGGGGAAAACAAACAATCTGGCAACCTCTGCAACTCAGCAGCCTGATCTATAAGGAGGATTTTTTATAAATAGACCGAGAATGTGAACACGAACACCTATATAGCCGGAGTATGCATACGGAGGAGTTTCGACGTGTAAATATTGACATATCTTTTGAATTCAATTCGCCGAATCTGATTAGTGCGCGTCGTAAATGACGGCTGCCATTTTTTCATTTGACAGCACATACTTTCCGCTTGCCATCTGCTTTGACTGACATCTGTGCCGCTGATTGTCCTCGCCCCCTCACCGCCCTCACTCACATCACGCACACGCCTACACTTAATTCTGACAACCCTCGGAAAATCAAATCTGAAGAATTACGCCGGATAAGTGGCACGAGCGTTATCGCGATTACAGACAAGCCTCGAATGCAGCTGCAGACACGCCCTCCCAATACAACGCTATTTTCGGAGTCCCGCTGAACATATCACATGCTTGAAAACAACGTGCGTTTGGAAGGAGAGGGAAAAAAAAGTACTACGTGGTGGTTTTAAGTGTGACCCTGGCTTTCTGCGGGGAATTGGGAAGCCATGAAGCAGCCTGGATGCCGTGCGGAACCCCAGACGGACGCTAGCTGTCATACAGATGTAATGACTGATATCATCTGTGTCTCTCTTCCTCTCCTCTTTCTCCATTGATTTGTTTGAAACCCATACATCCCACAGCCATCACCAAACCCTCCCCAGTACACACACACACACAAACACACACACACACATGCACAAACTTTAAGTTCCTGGTTTGTCAGCGTGAGTCGAGCTGAAGGGCGATGTCAGTCTCCATCACCGAGACGTATAAAGTGGAAAGCCTGGTGTCGCCGTTCCACTGAAAAGCAAGACGTGAAAGAGCCATTTAAGACTGTGTGTGTGTGTACGTGTGCGTGCTCTGGTGATGGATGGGAAGGCTACCTTGCTTTCGTCTGCTCTTCACCAAACTCTACTGCGGCTGATTTGTCATTGCTGTCAGAGGGCAGATGCTGCCGCTGTACAAGCGAGCCCCACTTTATCACTGTCCCCAAAACAAGGTGAGGGTGCTTCTAGCAAATCGCTCCAAATACCCTCTTCCCAGCCACTACATCCTCACACGTTAAGAAACTAATATAAGCTACAGCACCAGTTTCCCTAAAGCCTAACGCGCACTTAAAGGGAATTCGATTTTGTACGATTTTTTTTTTGGTTGCTTTTCTTGCTTCTTCCAAATTTCGACATTATTCACTTGGTGAGACGAAAACAACGTCATTCAGACTCAGGCTTCTGAAAGCGATCTCGCATCAATCGTATCGCAAACAGCGCACACAATCGAGCTGGGAGTATTTCTCCAAAACGGACCATTTATCTTAAAAACACGCTTCATGGCATTGTTTGTTTCTCGATGAGTGTATTATACAGATGTTCATACTTGAAAAATCGGTGGAATTTTACTTTAAAGAGCTTGTTAGGAATCAGAACGGGTGTTTTGGAGTGGTTATTTATTTATTTACTTTTTTTTTGCTGTAACCCTATGAAGGTTTCAGACACAAATATCGACGTAAATGTAACAATTATCCACTGAATACAAAAGAATATCGGTGAAAAGCATACGGTGACGCGACGGTTAGCACGTTCGCCACATACCGAGAAGGCCCGGGTTCGATTCCCGGGTTGGCGTGTCTCTGTGTGGAAATATGTTGCAAAAAGTTGTATACAATAAACCACATTAAAATATACAGCACTTTGGAATAAAAACGTTTGCATGTTGCATGTGACCTGATGTGGGATAATTTAATGAATTAATAACGTGTATTTATTGTGTACTATTCATTCAAATAAACACACTGACATTACGATATCGTGTTGAGCCAAAAGGTGTGAGTGTTGGTGTGAAATGTTGTATGGCGAGTTGTTCAGGGTGCACCCCGACCTTGCCCAGAGTTGGCCCCGGAACCCTAATTCAGAAAATGAATGGATGAATGAAATTAATATACAACACAGGAATGGTGCGATCTGATTGGTCCGTTATTGTGGGATTAAAAAGATGGTCGGGGTCACTTGGAGCGGGCGGCGTCAGTGTTACCATGCATACATTCTAAACTCGTATTCGATTTTGTAGTCTCTGTTCACTACATAGCGCTTATCTTTTTTTCGACGTGCAGAACGCACATGACCCGCCCCCGTCATGGTTAAAATATCTAAAAATAAACCATAACAATGTTTCGCTTGATGTTCTTTATGTTTCTGAGTTAGAGGTCCGATAGGTCTGTAGGGATTTCTCACCCGAGCGTAATGGAGCAACTCGTAGCTCAGTTCCTCGTGGACGGGACCCTGGTTCATCACGCTTTACCTTCCCAGTATTTTTACTCGTACTGGTACCATTTATCAGGGTGGACAGAGGCACACTTGTGGTTAAGACCTTGCCCAGGAGTCTTCGCGCGGTGGGGGTTTAATGGGGATTTGAACACGAGCCCAGCATACTCCCTCTAACCACCACATCACTGGCCCCACTTTTATTTCTGACTAGCATACTCTAAAACTCTTAAAGCAAGTTATAGAGGTGTTATTACATAGTCGTTACTTGTCATATATACCAAAACAATTATATAACTAGTGCAAGCATGTCGATGATGCACATAGTGCCCTGGGCGCTACAGTTGTGTCCTGATTAGCGTGTCTGCCTCACAACGAGAAGGTCCTGGGTTTGATTCCTGGGCCCAGCAAGGGTCTTTCCTCCCACCAGTCCAAAGACATGCATATTACACTAACTGGCATTTCCAAATTGCCCCTAGATGTGCATGTGAGTATGAATGCTTGTGTGTGTTGCCCTGAGATGGTCTGGCGAGCTGCTCAGGGTGTACCCCGCTTTCGCACGGTGTCGGCTGAGATAGGCTCCAGCCTCCCGACCCTACTAGTGAAGGATTAAGCGGCCGAGCAAATGAATGAGTGACATTGAGTGATACTGTACCCTATAATCAATACTGATGATTTCCACAGTGACACCCCGACCTCAAACCCACCAGCTATGATAATCCCTGCACTGCTGCACACCGGGGATGCACAGCTACGGTGCGTACGAACCTCAGAGCGGGCTATCACCTCAAGTCCTCTGGAAGCTCCGCTTTAATTTCCTTTTAGAAAATGAAACATGTCAACATGTGGAATTGAATCAGTGGCCATTGTGCTTTAATTCCCACCTTCTGTCAGCCACACGCTCGATGTTTAAAACAACTCGCGGCTGTACGGGAAAAGAATCTGTCAGATGGAACAATATTCTTTTGAAATACTGCATGTCAGCCCAGTCCTCAGTGATCCAGGATACTTACTGTGCAAATATTATTTTAGAAAGTAAATACAGAGGAGGCTTTTGTGAGACATTGAGCCGAAATTTAGCGCGACATGGAGGCAGAGAGAGAGAAAGAGAGAGAGAGAGAAAGAGAGAGAGAGAGAGAGAGAGAGCGAGCGAGCGAGCACGGGCGTGTTCATACACAATAAGCTCAGCTTAACACCAGCGTCACCTGACATGACGGCCCACCCAAACACACAATACGAACTGGTCTAGAGATACAGACGACCAAATACTGAAGAGAAACACGAGGCTATCTATCAAACAGCTCCAAAAATACAAGTGTTTCATCTTCCATTAGCAGTTTATTCTGTCCGAAGAACAAAGGCTCATCGGCTTAGTGTCTGAGTATCACCTGTTTTACACCTTGCCTTGGAAATGCCTTCGCCAAGCCCGGGACTCAAACCTATGACCTTGTTGCTGTGAGGCAGACTACCTAACCGCTACGCTACCATGCCGCTGGTAGTAAAGCTACCAACCCCCCCCCACACACACACACACTCACTTACTAGGGTCGGGTTACACCCTGAGCAGCTCTCCAGACCGTCACAGGGCCAACACACACTCCTAAGGTCACTCTAGAACAACCAGCTAGCCTAACGCGCATGTTTTCGGACCATGGAGGAAACCAGGGTACCCAGAGGAAACCCATCCGAACACAGCGAGATGAACACTCATACAGAAACGCCGTCAACGAGCCCGGGAACTGAACCCAGGACCTTGTTGCTGTAAGGCAGACCAGACGTGCTAACCACTCCACCAATGTGCCGCCGGCTGTAAAGCTTTCACTGATATATATATATTTTTTCGTTATTCCTTGCTATGAGCACTATCAATCCTAAAAACAGGGACTAAAGTGGGCCATTAGTTGTCACTTTGGTGTACCTTTGGTGTTTTTATAGTTGTTGGAAAGGTGAATGTAGTGCAGCTTTAAAACTCTTGTAATGTCTATAATTACACCCTTAAGAGCCACATGGTAGCTTAAATGAGCGTTAAAGGTGCACGACGTTCGCATTCATACTGTTTTATAATGCTCCTAATGTTGAACCTTCGCGAGGAAAAACGAGCAATGTGTACGCGTATATGTGTGTTGTTGATTATATGCGCGCGCGTGCGTGTGTGTGTGTATCCATGGGAACAGTTACCTATTTACCGAACCTTTTGCAACGCTACCTGGAGTGCACCCACTCAATTAAGATGATACTGATGAGAAATTGCGTTTACACTAAAGACCCCGACAAATTAACAAATTATTGGCTTGTTAAGACAATAATAGATTTCACTTAGTTGCTCAATTCCCCTCGACTCTAACGAGATGAGAACGAGTGGCCCTTGTCCACAAGGTTAATGGATTCCATATTTTTCCATTTAAACATTTCCCATGTTTCCGACACACGCGAAAAGCAATGCAGCGGACGAGTGGAGATAATTAGGTTGCGCAGACACAAAGAGGCTTAAGCAGGCTGATGAACACAGCGCTGAGGCCGCGGTTATAAACATACCACACCCTTCAATCGGTCCTCCAACTACCTTGACTCAACGCGGTAATTCGCTTAAAAGTAGCAAAGACGTTTTATGAATTAGCCGCTGCAAACCACGAAAACCGGAAAACTCGGAGTCGAGCTGAACGACGGCTGAATACGCAACAAACCTACGCAAGACAAACATAACGCAGTAACTAATTATAAACTGTTCGTTTATGCAGCGTCGACATCTACAGAATATCACGAAGGGGCTGGAGCCTATCTCAGCCGGTCACCAGACCATTGCAGGGCCAACACACCCACAATCATTCCCACTCACACTCACACTTAGAGGCAATTTCGAATAGACAGTTAGCCTACTGTGCATGTCTTTGGAATGTGGGAGAAAACGGGGGAACCCGGAGGAAACCCACGCAAGCACAAGGATTATTATAATATATCTAAAATAGTAAATTAGCCATAATTTTTTCATGTTCTCTTAAATTTCGACGTCATGGCGCTGCGTGATCATTTGCTTTCTTAGAAGACGGATCATTAAGTCATGGCTATGCATCAGGATCTCATACCCGAGGCTATGCACTTCGGGTGTCACCTGTGGTGCTTTAAAGCCATTTGAAACTCATTGTAATGATGTCATGGACATGTCATGGTCATCTCTTAACACGGGTGTCAAATAATCTAAACGAATCTCAAACTAAAGCAAAACAGCTCCTGCGTTCGTTTCCCGGTTGGCGCTCCACTCCAGCACTCATGCTATCGATATAAAAATATACCCAGAGCGCCAAATGGCAGCGTTGGATCAGATTGGATCATATGTTTGAGAAGCACAGCGTGTCCTGTCATGAAGTTGGACACAGGTGAAGGACGGGGGCGAGAGGCGTCTGGATGGAGGCTGACAGCTTGTGAATAAGAGGGCGGACCAAGCTGCTACTAATCACACATGCTGGAACGGGAGTGTCTGAGTCTGGGAGAGCTTTTCAATCACGCAGCTCCTCTTCCTCCCACTCAGAAGGGCACCTCGGCTGTTTGACGAGGCCCGGGCTGAGGCGGACTGCTTTGGGTTTTTGTTTTTGTCTAATTTGTAGGTGTTTTGGAGAAGAAGAAACACATGGCAAGCTTCTTGACTCCCGCAGAAGTCTGCGAGTATTTTACACAGGGGAGGAAAGTTCTGGAAAGAGTCTGGGCCTACACTGGCACGAGTGTGTCTTTATCTCACCAGGCATGTCACACACACACACACACACACACACACACACACACACACACACACACACACACACACCCTTCTGGCCTGGTCTTGAACACAAGCATTTAATTTTGTTTCGAGCCTTGCGGCGCTCTATCTATCATCTCCCCTCTCTCTTTCTCTGGTCTCACCTGCCTTGTACTTTATGAAGGAGGGGGGGGGGTGTGTGGAGTGGGGGGTAGCAACCGTCTGCTAATTGCGCACGTGGGAGGTATAAAGTTTTTCATTTCTAATTTCACTGCCAGTGAGCAAACAGGACAGCACAGAGTAACGCTTTTTCGTCTAAAATATTTATTTTCGCATCAAAAGAAGCCAAGTGGAAGTAATATGTTTTATCATTTCAATTGTACTTTTAACCTTAATGCTAACACTTTGTAATTTCACGCGCTCAGGGTAACACCATGTGACTCGATCCAGCAAAACGAGTTGGAAGTCGTGCAGGGTAGTTTTTAGGTACAAGCCACCGGGAGTACCGGGTACTCCGGTTTCCTCCCACAATCCAAAAACATGCACAGTAGGATAATCGGCTGTTTCAAATCACCCCTAGGTGTGAGTGTGAGTGTGAATGGTTGTGTGACTGGTGGCCCTGCGATGGCCTGGCGAGCTGTCCAGGGTGTACCCCGCCCTCGCCCAGAGTTGGCTGAGATGGCCGCCAGCCTCCCCGCAACCCTAATTAGGAATAAGCTGTTCAGAAAATGAATGAATGAATGAATACAGCAATCTTTTAAAGAAATAATTAGATATATAAAGAGTCGTACATAAATTTGCATTTCTGTGAGAATGACCCATATACGCTATGTTTTATGACAAAAATTACCAATAATACCTTGTAACATTATTATGGTAAAAAGTAAAAGTGGTATAATTTAATTTCTGATTACAAGCAAATTTGCCTGCATATAATACCTCAAAATGGGCAGTGGTGGCTGAATTGGTTAAGGTGCTGGTTTACTGATTCAAAGATTGAGGGTTCAGGCCACACTATCACAGTGTTGTTACTATTATATCCAGATTTACTGGATTGCACAAAGACTAGTTTTCAGAGAACAAATTTGAATCCTGTCCACCAGCAGACAGGGCTTGTGATTGCTCAATAATGCTGCTTTGATGCAAACAAATGATGCCTTCAAAACCTTGGAGCTTATTCTCATATGACTTCATCCACCACTGAATTAACTCACTAACATCTCCTTCTTGTTTTCTCCCACCAAATTTAAATGCTTGTAAAAGCCATATGTGTCCCTTAGATTTCAACTAAAATGCATACAAATCCTGTAATTCTTGTGAATGTATGAACTCAAAACTGAGCTCACTGCATAACTGCCTCGCAGATTCATCTTCGAGTGCTTGGAACTCTGATCCATTGTTGTACCATTTATCTATCATAGGTACTATATATTCTCTGTTGAAAGATAGACACTTTTACCTTATTATTAGAATTGTTTTGCAGGATCAACACCCTCCCTTCAGAATGATTTCATGGGACTTGTTTGCTGGGGTTTTTTTGGACTATCTTCCTTCCTCCCTCCATCTTGACCGAAATGCTCCATATGAATTTGACAACTATACACCCCACGGATTTTTTTTGGTTGAAATGCTTGGCAGTTTTATACAAAAGATATGATTTCAATTGAGAATGACTAACATGTTGTCGGAAACCATGCTATGTTTTTGTGGAGGCAGTGTGTGTCTCCCACCCCTTCACCACATGCAAGTGGGCTATGTCACTTTTATCAGGCAATGGTTGTCTTCCAATGGTGATTCCTGGAGTAAATTTGTCCAGTGTATTTATAGTGTGCATTTATTTATAATTTAGGCTATATGTGCCTTATGAAGCACAATCAATGTTGTAACTATGACCAGTACAGGCACATTTTAATTAAACACTAATTATAGTAATTACACTAAATATATAATAATATAAAATTATAATAAAATGGAAAAAGTGATCGTTTCAATAAAGGCACTACATTCCCTGTAATGTCTACATTCATGCTCATCACTCAAATTCAATGGCATTTAATTCACTTGAAGTTAGGTATATAAATTAAATGTCATTTAAGGTTCAAAGAGTGTCTGGAAACAGTTCGCTTTCCTTGCCATCTCCATTCTCATTCATATTTGAGAAAGAGCACCACAACGTCATCATTCCTGCAGGGGTCACTTGTTCAACAGGTGTAAATGAATCTAGAGAAGTGGAGGTACACACTGGACAGAAGAGGAATGAAAGTCAGCAAAGGTAAGACAGAATAAATGCGTGTGTATTAGAGAGATGGTGACAGAAGAGTGCAGCTACATAGAGTTACTGAAGGTAAATGAATTTAAATACTTTGTGTAAACTATAGAAAGAAATGGAGAATGTGAAAGAAAAGTGAAGAAGAAAGTAGTGGCAGGAAGAGGTAAGTAAATAAGAGTGACTGGAGTGATTGGTAATAGAAGGGTATCTGCAAGACAGAAGGAAAAGGTTTATAAGACAACATTGATGTAAGCTATGCTGTATGGTTTTAAAATGCCAGCGCAAAAACAATGGGAAAATGAATGTAGAGTACGTTTTCAGAAAAATCGAGGAGACTGTCAGCACAAATAAAAACTGAGAATCATATACAGAAAAATTGAACTCAGTGTGCATAATCTCTTAAGAAATTGGTTAGCTTCTGATAGACCAGCTACACAAACATTTCGAATAATTGTTGACACCTTAAAAAAACATCTGAGCCAAAAAGTCCATTTTGATAGCAGAGAGGTTTCACTTTAACAACAGAAACAAGTCTACAGATGATAATATCTGTATATAGCTGAATATATGGATGAGCTGCAAAAACTGACTCTTTTCTGAGAACATGGAGCACAACATTCTGATGCACTGTGTGCCAGACTGCCATGTGTCATGCATTTTGAAAGCACACAAAATTTTTCAGAAAAAAGACCTCACATTAGAAAAAGCAATGGCTATTGCAGTATTAATGCAGACAGCATCTAAAAATGCATTTGAATTCCAAATAAAAATAAGAATGGTATGCACAGTAGCATTAATAAAATGAGAGTAAATGATGCTAAAAGACAAGAGCAGGTGTGTTATAGTTGTGGAAAGTCATCACATGATGCAAATAACCACTGCTTTAAGGTCCAAATTTGTGTTTCAAGGTGTCTATCAACCTATATGCTGCATACTGTGCTGTACCCCCTGCTACATAATGAAGGCATCTTGGCATCATTGGCAGGTGAGCATAAGTTCCCCAAGATTGATTTAAAACAATCTTTTGAGAAAGCAAGCAGAAAATACCTCAGTATGAACACACATTAAGGAATATTTTAATACAACATCAGCTCAAGGACTTTGGCAAAGAACAGATCAGGTGCTTCAAAACATTCCCACCACACAATGTTTCATTGATGACATCATTGTATAGGGCAACAACAATAAGCAAGTGTGAGTTTTCCAGAAATTATATCTTATACTGTGGATGTTATTAACAAGCACAGTTTACACAATTCACAAGAAAGTAGAAGCTGTGCTCAGTACACCAAAGCCAGAAAATGTATTAATGTTGAGATGATATTTGGGCCTTGTTAATTATTATCACAAATTCCTTTCAAATTTGGCTACATCATTACACCTACTCAATACACTGATGGAGACAGGAGCAAAATGTGAATGGACTGAGGAATGTGACAAGGCACTCAAAACCCCCCAAAAGGGCTTAAAACATCAGATGAATTGCCGATCCATTATGAGCAAACATGACCTATTAGACTGGCCTGTGATGCTAGGTCCTGTGGGATTGGTTGTGTTTTGTCACACATCATGAAAGATGGTTCTGAATGTCCTATAGAATTTGCTTCAAACTTACCTTCAAGCACAGAGTGCAACTACAAAGAGGCATTCAAGGCCAGATCTTCTAAGATCCCAATTTGCATGTAGTAATTTGCGTGGACAATCTAGAATTTTGTATGAGGGGTGTAACCGTGATTTGTGGGTGATTAAGTAACAGTGATTGGGGAAATGACAAGTGCAAACCTGTTGGAGATACGCCTTTTTAATGAGGGTTTTGCGTGTTTCATGTTTTGTACCATGGTGAGTTTGGAGCGCAAAATGAAATTCGACCTTACAGAATTAGAGATGCTGATAGAGGAAGCCAATAAACATTTAAATGAGATACAGCAAAGAAATCGATGATGAGCATACAAAGGAACGCTATAAGGGAAAAAATCTGAAAACGTAAATGCTGTTGGTAAATCCATGCAAACAATGGATGAAGTGGAAAGAAGACATCAATACATCAGAAGAACAACAAAAGAAAAATTAGCGTATAATAAAACATCAGCAAATAAAAGTAACACTTTTTTTTTTTTTTTTTTTTTTTTAATAAATAAAAAATTAATGTACCTTCTGTGGCAACATTTTGCAGTCTTTCAAGTCAAATCCCCAGCAAAAAATATATATATATATTTATACCTTCATCAGAAGTTCAGCCACCTCCCTCAAATCCCTCCAAACAAACTGCCACCCCTGTAGAGCCTCAAAAGGGTCCAGAGGACATTGATCTGTAGTTGAAGCGGAAACAAAAGAAGCCGTCTGTAGCCCTTCAGACAATTGCACGTCATCGCTGGCATGGGCAGTCAGGTGCGACACTCACTGTCATGCCATGCAATGCAGACAAGATGGTCAGCACAGTATCTGCCCTGAAGATGGCCGTCAATTCTGTGGCAAGAGGACCACAGTCATTAACTGCGCTCCATTCATGTGTCGAAGTGGTCCAACCAAATCCTTCAGCGACAGCTCGGCAGCCTCAGACTGGAGGGGGAGGAGAGGTGTACACAGTGGAAAAGTTCAACCTGCGCAGAAGGAAAGAAGCAGTAGGCTTGTTTAAAAAAAAGAGGGAAATAAAACACACAGTTGTCACGTTTAAGTTTTTGTACACTGCTGTGAATATTTATTTGGTGTGAAAAAAAAAAGACTAGTCGACAAAGAGCTAGTTTTTTTTTGTTAGAGCTATAGTCTAATATATTTTGTGACTGAAGCAATGTGTGTGATAAGATTTTGTGGGACTTAACCAAGTCCGACGTTATTGAGACTGAGCATTTCGTTTGATATGTTTATATGACTTTGCTGTATATGCTGTAATATGCTCTGGCCCCATCCCAATACGGCGTGGTGATGTAGCTTACAGCAGGCTATGGTTGCTGAACTGCTGGATGTCCAAGTGGTGTTCCGAAAACGAAGTGGGCTTTATAGATAATTGGAGAACTTTTGAGGGTAAACCTATCCTGATAGGACGGGGCAGTATTCATCCCACTCGGGACGGTGCCGCACTCATTTCTTGCAGCATAGCACATAGTCTCAGAATAGGACTAGTCAGTCAGTGACTATCCAGAGCCAAGACCAGAGAGCAGACAAACAGGCTAATCCGAGCATCTGCTAGCTGCATAGAGTCATCACTCAAAGTCAAGTTCAATGCTATAGAAATTTAGTCTGTTCCCTAAACTAAACAAAAATGTAAAAACACAATTTGTTTTAGCAATCTTAACATAAATTTGAATCATACTGAATCTACAGAGTTTAGTGTAATGTGTTTAACAAAAAACATTAATAAAACCTGAGTGCTTTGAGTCAAATTTATGCTAGATAATGTAGCTCCTTTTAAAAGAAAATGAATCAGAAAGAAAAAATTTGCACCCCGGTATAATGATACACGGACACTAAAACAAAAACACCCATAACTTAGAACAAAATGGCATCAAACTAAATTACAGGATTCCAACTAGCATGGAAAGAGAGTCTCCTTAACTGTAAAAAAGCTCTTCGTGCTTTAAGAGCAATATGTTTCTCAAATCTAATAAATATCAAAAATAATCCAAAATACTTAATATTCCTGCAGAATTAACTAGTAATAAAACGTGTAGACCGTCAAGCTATAGCAATGACGACTTCATGAACTTTAACGTTAAAATTGAAATCAGGCAATAATTGATTCCCTTAACTTAGATATGTCATTAACTAACAGTAAACAATACACCGCCATTAGATCAACAACTAGAGTTGTAGCCCCATTCAGGAGACAGAACTAATCGCATTTATTTCTTCAACTAAATTAACCTGTGTGCTAGATCCAATAACTACATGTTTCTTTAAACAGGTACTACCAGAAGTGATCAACCCTTTACAAAATGTAATTAATTCTTCCATTAGCACTGGTTATGTACCTTAATCCTTTAAACTGGCAGTTATCAAACATCTGTTTAAAAAACCTGACCTCGACCCATATCAGCTGTCCAACTATAGACCAATATCAAGCCTCCCTTTTAGGACATTAGAGACTGGATGCTTACTAACTTCCTCTTACTAAACTCTAAGACAGAGGTACTGGTACTTGGATCACAGGCAGCTAGAAATAAGGTTTCTGATTATGTAGTAAGTTTGGATGGTGTTTCAGTTTCGTTGCGTGTAGCCGTTAAGAACCTTAGTGATTGACCCAAATCTTTCATTTCATCACTCGGACAGCCTTCTTTCATCTCAAAAATATTGCTAAAATGAGGAATAAGATGCGTAAAACCTTTCATGCACTTATTTCCTGAAGATTAGATTATTGTAATGCGTTACTCTTAATGTGTTATAATGCTCTAATAGGTGCAAAACAAGCTCCAGTTAGTCCAGAATGCAGCATTAAGAGTTCTTACTAGAACCAGAAGACACAAGCATATCACCCCCATCTTTTCTACACTGCACTGGCTCCCAATTAAGTTTCAAATCGAATATAAATTGCTGCTTTTCACCTATAAAGCACTTAATGGTCTTGCACCACATTATACTAGTGAACTCCTTGTTTTTTGCTCAAAAGGTGCAGGCTGCTTAGTGATACCTTGAATACTGGACTACTGCAGGGGGCAGAGCTTTCTCTTACAAAGCCCCACAATTATGGAATAAACTTCCAGTTAATGTTCGGGGCTCAGACACAGTCTCTGTTTTTGAGACTAGGCTAAAAACCTACTTGTTTAGTCAAGCATTTTGTTACCAGCCTGTTATTATGTAAAGGAGCAGACCTGGGGTTTCTTAGTCAGATAGTTATGGTAAACTAACGTTGGGATGCTGTCGCTCCATCACTTTACATGCTCACCCAGGTCAGTTGAGAGTGTAATGGCTGATTGCCCAACGTTTCAGGGTGCCCTCATGTCTGCCTTCTTTATAGTTTCTCTCTTAATTGTGCTGCCATAGAGTCCCTGCTTGCACCCAACACTAATAAACTCTTCTTTTACCATTACACTGTTATAAGAATACAGAACACACCGCCACTCCACCCCACGCCTCCCCGTGACAATGTCAACTGTAAACTGCGCTATACAAATAAAACTGAATTGAAGTTTAAATGTAAGCCATTATATGGCGCCTGGCGTGCATCTCTCCAAAAAAAAAAAAAAAAAGTAGGTGTCACGAAGAAGCCAAACTGTTACTGGTCCACTTGTTAGGGTCACCCTCTCTCCTACATTTTCACATTGAAATCAAATCATTAACCCTCTTGCACCGTTAATGCATCCCTGCCACAAGTGCACCAGACCTAACTGCGACAAGTGAGAAACAATGAAGAGATTTATTTTAAGTTGCTCTTAGTCAAGCTCTTTCAACTTAAATACTCTTAAACCAGCACCACATGGTAAAAAAAACACTGAGAGAAGTTGTGCTACTCAAAACTGAGTGGTTGGTCGATTTAGTTTTACTTTAATAATAAAATTTCGGGGGGAAAAAAATGTCTGAGACACAAAAATTTTTTTATGAAAATTAGAAGTACATGACCACAATTTCACAACTTCAGCACAGATAACAGGTAATTATTTTTTTAAAATCTGCAACACATTTGCTTGAAGAAAGCAAATGGCAAGACGCTAGTTTAACATGCATTCACCACATATTTACAATATTAAGGAAAAGAATAAAGATATGAGCTAGACTTGAATAATAGTGTGTAATTTATATATGTGCAATCATCTGCTGGTGTGATTACTCTGGGCATTCAACATAAGGCATTAAAAAAATTATAATTACTGGAAACTTGATGTGGCACAAGAGGATAAAAACACTTCATACACAAAATACTTCAAAAAAAAAGCTGAAAAACAAAATCACCAATAGTGAAGAATCTACCAATACTATCAATACTACTACTATCATTAGAAGAGTTAATTAGGTTTCCGGGCAACCAAAACAATGACCTGGATATAAGCAATGTGTTTCAACTTATGATTTGTCTACGTCCGTAGAAAGTAAAAACTGAATTCAAGTGTTGTGTAAAGTTTTCTTTGGATACTGTGGACATGTATATTATTACCTGATAAATATCTAAATGTGTTCAACGCTATTGGCTGCTGTAAAACCCCACCCAAAAAAAAAACTATAAATGAAAAGTCCCTCAATAGATTTCTGTTTATACTACAACTACATAATTATGCAGAATCAACCCGCACAGTGACATCCATTTCACTGGGACTTTAAGTTTAATCTAGAATTTATCGGTGCTCACAACAGCAGTCCCTGAACCCCACTTTCAGCTTGAGGAGCTCAAGGCCTATGGTACACTTCTTGTTACCAACTAACGCTCAAAGATTACCAGTTATGCAAAAAAAATAAGAACCCTGAAACTGTAATAGTATAATAAAATTTTACAACATAAATGTTTAAAAACAAAAGATTTGTGAACATACCGCCCATGTGTAGTCTGGTCTTGCCTGTTTGTGAGGTAGCCCCATTGGTCCTATTTAACTACATACATACCAAGTCAGCAGCTAATTAATTAAAAAAAAAAAAAGTAAGTATTGAGTGGTGAGTCATTACTTTAGCTGCAACTCCTTTAAGTATTAACCAGGGATCTGCCTTAATATCTTAACATCCTTATAAGATAACAAATATTTTAAGGTAAACGTTGTAGGGGAGTGGAAAAATATAGTGCGTCCAAGTATTTTACCCACTGCGATTAAACATGCCTCCAATTTACTCCAGACAGAATAAAGGAATGTTAAAGAATATTAAATCAAAATCTTTACTGAATTCATATTACAGCAAGCAGCCCTTCAGACTTTGGTAAAGTTCTTTCCATCACAGAGCACAGAAGTAAAAAGCTCAATGGATTAGCAAATTTGACAAAAATGCACAAATTTAATAATAATCTAACTGTCAGTACAGTGTTACAATTTATATTTGAATATAATGAAAAATAACTCGTGCAAAAATTGGGCGCCATGAAAAAAAAAATAAAACCAAAGAGCAGACGTGATCTCTCGCTCATACGGCTCACTTATTTTGCAAACCCAGGATACTTAATTTGTGCCTATTGTCGCTTTAATGGCGTTATACTAAACATTATTGTAAATGTATTGTTCATTATGTCTCGTGTCCCGCGAGTTTCACATCTGACCACCTGCTCCCACCCGCATGAGAGTAAAAACCATTTACTCAGACACTTCAAATTGCACACCATAAAATTGGGGCTTTTCAGCCTCAAAATACTATCAGAAATGGCTTCTCCTTTTCATGTTATCCCTGAATTAATGCAGACACAGTAAATACTGAACAACTGAACAGTGATTCCTGTATACAAAAGCTAGGCTTCGAATGGTTTGCTGGATATTCAAATAAAATTTACTGTTGCAGTTCAATGGTGTATAAAATCTGATGCATCCTTACTGATTTATTTTTGTTACCTAAAAATAAAAAATATGCATTTCCACAGCCTAATATACACAGCATTCCCTTTCAGTTTTAATGGCTGTGTTTGTGAATTTCTGTGCATTGTTTATACTGACAGCAAATATTGACACTCTTTGAACTAGAATGACTTCTCACTTATATAATTAAATACAAGTGAACATAATTTCAATTAATCTGAATGACGACCACCTGAGTTTTACTTTCTGCAAAATTTTGTTTTTGTTCCGTCACCAAAGAACACAATCATCCTAAAGATTACAAGCAATGTTTCACAACAAAACTCGATGAAACAGTCACTTATATTGGGCAAATAACATTATTCGTGGTTAATTATAGATTTGGGAGATAAAGATAACGATATGTACTATCAATAGTCACATAAATAGCAATAAGAATATTGTTCATTGATTTCACTTAAATGCAATCTGCCAGGAAGAACAAACAAAGTTCAGGGTGCATTCACACACCCCAAGGGGCTTTCTCTATGGGGCCTATAACCAGCCTGTTGTATCCCTGGATAATGGCTTATGCTTCAGTTGACACACACAACCCATTATTTAACAGTTGTATTGTTTGCTTACATAATTAATTTGGGACATGGCAACAGCAACAAAAACAGCACAGTTAGAGAAGGGCAGAAAAACGTTGCAATGACTTTAATTTATAATAACTCCCTCCCACACACACACACAAATAAATACAGATAAGGCATACAGATAAGACAAACATGAAATTTGACAACATGAATATGTCACAGTAAAATTTTATAACTAAGAATTAATCAAATCCCTAAAACTTTCAGAGAATTTGTTAAATCATTTCAATTAAAGTTTGTCATAAAAGATTTAATTACACAACTCCTATGAAACCTATACAGGTTCACTGTACAACTAAGATGAAATTTCCAATGATTTTATGAAATCCCCAAGTTAAATCCCTAACAGTAATTTCCCTATCTCTAGGTTACAGAGCTAGACTACAACATAGACTCACCGGCCACTTTATTAGGTACACCTGTCCAACTGCTCATTAACACTTAATTTCTAATCAGCCAATCACATGGC
>JBCNYG010000024.1:4525106-4535887 GCA_039654305.1 Porochilus rendahli
CCCGAGCTGGGAATCGAACCCAGGACCTTCTTGCTGTGAGGCGGACGTGCTAACCACTACGCCACCGTGACGCCCTATATATATATAAATTGCTTCCACTGCTCTGGGAATTATGGTTCAGTTAGCAGGGGTTTTATTTTTATTCAAGTTCTAAGGGACTACCTCTTATCAGGCAGCAGCCCATTTTCATTGACAGGCTAATTTTCAAGGCTTATGAAGCTCTAGAAGCTTGCATTAGGGTCCATTAAGGTGTGTAGGGGTGGGAAATCAAGGTACTAGACGCTGCAGTAACGTTTGTCTTCGACACAATAATGAGACACATTCTTAAAAAACAAGCGATCACAGGTATGAGCTCTAGCTGAGACTGTAATAAGGCTGTCACATGTACATGTACAGCCAAAAGAAAATAGACAGGAGGACAACCCTGGAATGTTAAACCTGTTTTCTTTCGAGTAAAAACACGATCCGGGCGATACGGTGGCACGGTGGTTAGCACGCCCCCCTTACAGCAAGCAAGCCGGGGTTGGATTCCCGGGCTCGGGAGTTTCTCGGTGGGGTTTCCATCTTTTCCTTGTGCTTCCTCCTGATACTCTGGTTTCCTTCCGTGGTGGATGTCGCTGAACTGGAATTCCGGTTCCGTCTCAGCGACTCAAAACACGCCTTTTGTGAATAATTGCTAGTTATCCGGAGGGGATAAAATTTACTGCCACCTTTTAGACACTCACTCGCTCTCACCCATTCATTTGTGTGTGTCTTGGGACTGTAGTAGGAAACCAGAGTACCTGGAGGCAACCCGTGCATGAATCACACCCGGGACCTTCTTGCTGTGAGGTGGTCTTGCTAACGCTACACCACCGTGCCGCCCACAAAAATCATTTTAGTTTGCTATCGACGACATCCTGCGCGCTTTCGGCAAATAATTGTTGATGGTATGAAGAGCTATGATGTCATGTCATGACATGAGGTTCTTTTGCAAATCCCACCACCGGCTGTCTGATACGCACTTGAACCAAGGTTAGTAGAAAGTACTTTTACTAGGCATATTAAATGACCGGATTGGATTCTAGGCAAATTGTTGAACGTACTTAGGAATAAGGAGCATTGAGCTCTGCGGCACAGTGCAGCTCCCTGGTTATCTAACTCCACTGCCACCATATCCAACAGTCACCTTGCATTTTAACCCTTCGTTGATGAAAACGAAGACGCCAATATGACTCAGATAGTGTCTTTACATGTGACGAGACAACACAGGACGTAGTCAAATGGTAGCCAAAGACCTGGCTTCTCGGCAGGAAAGGTCAGAGACAGCATCTGCATAAAGTCACCTCACCCTCCCCTCTCCCTTCCTTCCACTCCATAGGTTCAAGTACTTGCTTGCTGGTTTGTTGTACTGTGATTGTCAACCCGGTTAACTGAACTTCTGGAAAAGGAGAACGTAGGACTGGGCATGACATGGGAGATTCCTTTACTATAATATAACCATTCATCCATTCATTATTCTTCTTCCGCTTGATCCGGGGTCGGGTCGAGGGGCATCGGCCTAAGTAGTGAGTTCCAGACATCCCTCTCCCCAGCCACTTCCTTCAGCTCTTCCGGGGGGGGGGGGGACGCCAAGGCGTTCCCAGACCAGCCGGGAGACGTAGCCGTCCAGCGTGTTCAGGGTCGGCCCCGGGGTCTCTTCCCGGTCGGACATGCCCGAAACACCACACCACGGAGGCGTTCGGGAGGCATCCTAATCAGATACCCGAGCCGCCTCAACTGGCTCCTCTCAACGCGAAGGAGCAGCGGTTCTACTCCGAGCTCCTCCCAGATGACGGAACCCTCACCCTGTCTCTGAGGCAGAGCCCCGCCACCCTGCGAAGGAAGCTCATCTCAGCCGCTTGTATTCACGATCTCGCAATACAGAAACACCTTCGCCGAGCCCGGGGCTCAGAGTCAGAGACCCAATCAAATCTTGCTCCTTATCAAACTAGCAGTCGAGCATTTATGCTGGTATGCCAAATGTCCCGGCTGCCAAACTACTTGTTAGGTTGGGTTTCACGGCACGGCCATCACTCAGGTAGGGCACAGTGCGTGACTTGGCTGCAATGTGTTGAGAATGATCCAGAACTTGTTTTTATTGGCCATGCAGGAACAAGGCACAAACATTGGAAAGTGTTGGAAACAGGGGGAGCCATGCTGCACAATGCTACCAGTGAAGACGGAGGGCGATCAATGATGGATAAGAGCTTCCTCAGTACAAATAAGTAAAGTTGTTGAGTAACAATACACTGTCACTGTAAGCAGCGGTGCAGTGCCATGACGAGTGATGGCTCAGTGATTATTGATTGGAAGGTTGTTACAGGCTCCCCCTTGACTCTTTACCCTCGGCTGCTCAGTGCTTAATGCATTTTGGATAAATCGATAAAATGTTAAGGGTTTAACTAAATCAGTCAGGAGCTCAGTCCGTGGAACAATACGTCATCATGCCCACCGATCTATAAATTCACAACGGTCCCAATAAAATTGCGGAGAGATGGGGTTGTCACATGATTCTCCGAAATCCGAATGATTTCTTCAGTTGGTCCGCAGGACGCAGAACTAACAAAAAACATCTTAAAAAGCTGACATTTTGGAACAAAGCATGACAAAAACTAATCTCGAACATTTAGAAATGGCAAGAAACAAGCAGGAATTTAAAATCTTTCATTTTCTAATGCCAAACACATAAATCAAATGCCAACGTGCTCTCGATAAGTGAGAGCTGCCCGTTTGAAAAATCCTTTCTATTTCTGTCACCCACAAAGAAAGCCATAAATTGGGGGTCGATACATTCCAGATGGGGGAAAGAGCGCAGTGGGAGTGAGAAAGATGGTACGTCCAAATCTGGCACATGCTAACATGCGAAACTCCTAACTCATAACGTACACCTTGTCAAGAAGAAGAGATGGTCTGGAAACATCGTCTCTTTGGGAAACCGCCAAAGAGGAAAAGGTCAGAAGAACGATAACTGCAAAAGAAGTGCTGCGCTCGGGTAAGGAGCCACCAGTGGGGATTTCCAACGGTGAAGACCTCGGAGAGTTGAAAGGTACGAATAGATGTGCAGGTTGCTCTATTTCTGCTTGACATTCGTGCGTTTCTCAGAGACAGTAGATCAGTATTGATTCACCCTGATTGCTGATGTCTGTGATAGCTAATCTCAACTGGTAAGCTAGCAAGCAGGTGTCAGATTTGTGTCCGGTAATGCTGATTTACGTTGACTTCGGTCAACCACGATATCCCGTGATTGCGATGTTAGGTTAAGGAGCAGGAAAGTTGGTAGTCTCGCAGTCTGGACCTGGCGTGTCGGCTTTGTGAAACCATCTCATCCTTACTGCGTGTTACCTTCACAGCAGGAACTGTAGCGACAGTTTGCTAGCCCATATCCTAGCTAACAAGAGTTATATCACTTGCCTACCGTATATATATCAGGGCATCACCTTCCCTACAGGAACCGTGGAGGGTTTTATAGCCATGATGAACACCCCAGAAGCACACATATTCCAAAACTGTGGGATTATTTGGATGCATAATCTCATCTCATTTGTCGAACCCCTTTATCACACTGGGGTCATGGGAAGGCTCTAGTATTTCTCAGCCAACACCAGGAGAACAGTCCGCCAGTCCATCGCAGGGCCAACACACAACCATTTACACTCGCACCTAAGGGCAATTTAGACGAGCCAGTTAGCCTAATGTGGATGTCTTTGGATTGTTGGAGGAAACCGGGGTCCCCGGAGGAAACCCACACAAGCACGAGGCGTACATGCGAGGCGTTCTGTGTGCACACAGAAACGCTCTGTTCAGGAACTCGAACCCAAGACTTTCTTGTTGTGAGGACGCCCAATTGATGCATAATGATAAATGTTATGCTAGCTAATGTTAGCTTCCTTGTTAGCTTAGCTAAATTCCTACAGACCACTCATCAGTCAATTGATTTTTGTAAAGAAAATAAAGAAATAATAATCTTAACAAAATGTGGCGTTTGATTGCTTTCATGTTGTTCGTTTGATGATGTTGATGTTCGTTCTGCTCTCGCCACGTGACGAGGCATGCACTTTCAACGCTAGGACACCTAAACAATCTCTACCTCCAACTTTTTCTCACAAGTTTTCTGGTTAAATATTTGCCTTTAGCCCAGTTGTTGATGTTGTTACCTTGGCGAAGCTCATCCATTCATTTCTTTCTCCGCTTTTTGACCTAACAGTGAGGTTCAGCAGTGATGCTTTTAACGGCCACGATGGTGGCCAGACATGCTTCCCTGCTCATACTGGATTGTGTTAGCTTGCAATGGCAAAAACAAAGGTTTTCTTCAGTAGAACATGTTTTAGAACTCTTTAATGCTGGACACGTTTATTTTCACTCGTTTTTCGACATTTTCAATTTTCATAGCCGCCAAAACAGAAGGCGGTTTCTGTTCCTAAGTGTGTTGATTTCTTAATAATGCATCATAATAATAATAAAAAAAATCCTTTTCCAAAAAATGTTTTTCTCAAGCATGATTTAAGGACCTTATAAGGAATAAAATGAAGCACTGCTAAAGCTAGTTCACATTGCCTGTTGTCACTATGACAACCATACTAGTGGTTTGAAGGGTATTTCGGAAGCATCCTTCCATCCATTAAATGTTTAAATGTAGGGCTTATCCATTGGGGTCATGAGAGAAACGGAATCCGGTCCCAGCTGTCTTTGAACAAGGTCGAGGTGGGGTACACCTGAACAGGTCACCACCACGCTATCACGGAGGTGACACCGACGCAATCATTTGCACGCACACTCACAGCCAGAGGCCCGTTGAGTAGAGTAGCCCGTTGATTTAATGTGCATGTCTTTGGACTGTGGGAGGAAACCGGAGTACCCAGAGGAAGGCTATACACAGAAAGGCCCTTGGCCAAGAATGCCGAACCCCAAACCTTCGCGCTGTGGGCCCCCCACTCTTCAGAACTGTCACTGCTTAAACTCGCTAATGTCTCTAGCCCTGAAGCTAGCGTCTGGTCCAATTAGTTGCTTTCAGCTAAATAAATGACATAAAAGCCTCTAATGAGTCAAAATCAGTTCATGTTCTTTTTAAAAAAAAATTTTTGTTCGGTTCACAAAAAAAGTACATTGTTGGATCCGCATTCGGACCACGTTCTACCAGCTGTATTAGAGAGCTCACAAATAACTGCAGAAAGATTACAGAAGGAGACAAGACGGGTCATCATTCTAACAAACCCCCTGGACTTCTCATTTAAAAAAAAATCCGAAAGCAGGACAGGAACCGCCAAAACTCTGCACTTGAAGATACTCAAGAGTCTTTGGAGCCAAAAGAGCTGGGTTAAGGAGAGAGCAAATCCACTCCAACACGTACTGGAGCAGGTCCTCTTCTCAATCTGTTCTTCGACAGATAACTCTATCAAAGCTCACCCCAGCAACGCGGGATAAACAGCAAGCGGCGGAGATCACAGGAGAGGGAGAGGAGAGGGAGCGAGAGAGAGAGAGAGAGAGAAAGAGAGAGAGAGAAAGAGAGAGAGAGAGATGAGAAGAGAGGGACACAAAAAATAAAATCCAGGTAAGTATATGAGAGAAAGATATATTTGAGAGTTTAGTGCAGCATTTCTTGTTCTAGAAACAGGGACTAGGAAACAGCCTTCCTCAAACAGTGAAGATCACGAGGTGGATATCACTAAATAATATTAGAATATAGTCAGTTTAGCAACATCCATTGAGTATGAGGCGATTCATTGTTTTAGTAAACACTACACGGAAACTTGAGCTCACTATAAACATTTGAAACAGCTATTTGCCTAATGTGCAGGAGGAAACCAGAGTACCCCGAGGAAACCCACACAAGCATGGGAAGACCATGCACACTCTACACAGGCATGCCCTTGCCAAGCCCAGGACATGAACCCAGGACCTTCTTGCTGTGACGCGGACGTGCTAACCACTACGCCACTGACTCAGTAAACAACTGAAATGAACGGCTTCATGCGTCACTCCATAGATCACACCGTGACTTAAAGGCGTCCGTTCACTAGTGAGTAGCCAATGTGTTTTATTCTTCACTATCAGTTCATTTTGAATGAATATGTGCGGGGACGCGAATTCACGACTTTCTTGCTGTGAGGCGGACGTGATGGCCACTGCCGTGCCGTCACCGTGCCGCCCTTCCTACAATTGTATTATTTACCAGTTACAAAGATTAGTGCGGCCGGTGGTGTAGCGGTTAGGATGCTGGGCTCATGATGAAGAGCTCGTGGGTTCGACCCCGGTGTGCTAAGACCTCCGTGCAAGATCCCAAACCCCAAGTGTGCCTCTGTCCAGCCAGCAGTACAAATGGATACCAGTTCAAAATACTGGGAAGGTAACCTGACATGGGCTAGCGACCCAACAGGAGGAGATGAGTCGCTTCACGCGGCGGAAACCGGGGATAAGCTCCGGCCTGAGGAGGAAAAATTAGATATTTACGGCTTACTCTTACATTTTTTTTTTAATTCATGACATTTGCAGATGAGCTTGGCGTTCAAAACACATTTATTCATTTATGGTTTTAGTATCAATTGGATGTTTTAAATCGCCCATAGTGGTGAGTGTGAGTAAGAATGGTTGTGTGTGTGTGTGTGTGTGTGAGTGTGTGTGTGTTGCCCTGCGATGGCCTGGCAAGCTGTCCAGGGTGTACCCTACCCTCGCCCAAAGTTGACTAAGATGGGCATCCCCTTAAAGTGATAATAATCCTGCCACCTGTTCCGTCACGATGCTCACAAAACCTTATTGTCACTTGTTTCTTTTCTAGGGGGTTGACTGAACTAGTGTAACCTAATGCTTACCAGTTGACTTTATATCGTCCCTTTATTTGACAGTTTTGGTATTCGACGTAGTATTCATGAACACAGTGACCTGCAGCTACAGACTGACCTGGATATCGAGCCAACTAACAAGGTCGAAGATGCGTCTTTTGATCGTGGCAGCCTGTTGGTAACACAGTAAACAGAATAGTTGTACAATTTGCCTGTAAAATCTGATACAAATAAATCCATAAAGGTCAGAATCGGGGTTAAAATCGCTAACATGTAGCTGCCTAGTTGGTCCAAGGCATCTCACATCATCAGACTAAGAATGAAACTAAATACGCTATTTGTGTCGAACTATTCTAAATGAATTCGTGCAGATAGGAAGGAACATGAAACTTTTCAGATTTTAGTTTCTAAGATGTGTACATGTGGATTAAGGTCTGACTGGATGAAAAAGTTATTTTTTTATATTTTTATATTTTATATGTAGCATTAAAGCTGCTGAATTTAAAGTTTGTGGGTTGCCAGGTTTCAGAAAAATGCTCATATCAACTAAAACTCAAGTTCCACACCAAACATCTAACTTGAAAGGGGTCTGAAATGTTTATTCCTTGACATGTAAGATGTATTTTTCCTTCTTTTTCTCAGTCATCCTAGAAGACCTGGAAGAACACAACTAACGTGGATGAGCATGAAATTTTCTTCGAGGTGAAGAAAAATACCTTAATAACATCTAGAGACATTAAGTACACCTTTGAGGATATAGGTACATCATTGTCTACAGTCAAGAGGCACCTTCAGGAATGTAAATACAGAAGATTTAGGACAAGAGCAAACCGCTGCTAGTACTCAGGAACAGAAAGGCCGGATTAGACTTTGCAAGAAGCCTGCCTAGTTCTAAACCATGGGAAGAGTATAGAGAAGGTAAGAAGGGGCTTGAGATCTAAAGAATACCACGTCATCTGTCAAACACGGTGGACATGGGCATGTATGGCCGCCAGTGGAACTGGGCTTCTGGTGTTTATTGATGATGTGGCTGCTAAAAGAAAAAAACATGATAAAATTCTGAAGTGTAAGGAGCTATACTTTTTAGTCAGATTCAGTCAAATGATGCAAAACTGACAGGATGGCGCTTTGTAATACAGATCAGTAATAACCCAGAGCATACTGCAAAAGACAAAGAAATTAAATGTTCATGAATGGCTGAGACTCAGCTGAAAATGCTTTTCACTTGACAAACAACGTCAGATTTTCTGTTGTATCGTACAAATTTAGCGGCACTACTACAGAACAGGCGGACTTAAGTTTGGTTCGGTAGCTTAGGAAGATGTGTCGCTGCATTCCTATATAAAATATGTGCTAATCGTCTGTTGTAGCGAATATAGGTCATGTCACTAAATCAAATTGTATGATGCTTACATAAAAGATATTTGATTGTGCAAGGCAAAAAAGGTACGATATTCCCGTGAAACTTCGTTGACGTACAACCATAGTGTGGCTCGAACCAACAATGTTGTAAAAATGTCACATGATTCACGTGGGTATATAAGGAAGTCACATGGGTTTATTTATCCATTTATTTTCTGAAGTGCTTGATCCAAATTAGGGTCGCGAGGAAGTGGCGCCCATCATAGCCGACTCTGGGCGAGGGCATTGTACACCCTGGACTGCCCGCCAGGCCATCGCAGGGCAGAAACACGCTGACGGCTGTGCAAACTAGATTAATATGTCTAGACTTTGGAAATGGACCTGACATCAAGGCTTATGTATAACTCTATACCCAAACTCTAAGACCGTGGTATACAGTTGAATATTCTGTCACACTACGAAATAGTTTCGTACAACATTTACGGCATTTGGCAGACGCCCTGATACTGAGCGACTTACAGTTATTATTTTACACAACGGAGCAATTAAAAGCCTTGCTCAATGGCCCATCAGTGCACATCGGCGGTACTGCGGCTTGAACCTGACTTTTGGATCACTAACCCAGAGCCTCAACCGCTGAGACACCGCCGTACAGCACGCCTACAACTGGTTTAGAAATGTCACCAATTTTTTTTTGTTGTTTACCTGTTGTGTGATAAATGTGACAGAAGCTACAGAAAGGCAGAACGACCCATGAATAAAAAGTAAGGAAATATTGTTTGCTAGTGTAGGATCAGACGGGGAAAAAAGAAAGAAAGAAAGAAAGAAAGAAAGAAAGAAAGGAAGAGAGAAAGAAAGAAGACACGGACAGAGACACTAATTGCGCGACTTCTTTGGAATTATGACCTCAGTTTTGGTCTGAGATTAGTGTTTTGCGTATCGATCCCTGCCTGCACTAGGAAACGCCCGGCAGATAATTACGCTATCGACTTTGTTTGTTGTTAACGATAATGGACGACACTTTTGGAAATGGAATCCCTTCTTCGGCGGTTTTATTCCATCTTTTAATCAGATAGCGCCACACTTATTTTAAATGCGTCACATTTGATCTTCGAACACGACCACTCCGTTACAGTACCGATGACCGGCTCATGCAGTTCAGTAGCGATACTGAACATCTCCTGGGTGGAGAGAGCAACCCTGCTTTGCATCATGCCCTATCAAACCACTGCATCAGAACGCATATGATAGAAGTAGTCGAGTATTTGTTCTTAACATACTGAGGAAAAACTGACATGCATTAAAAAACTTTCGTAAATAAACATCCGTTTTAAATTCATTCAATTACTGAACCACGTAATCCTTCTTAGGACGGTTGCGGAGAGGTTGCTGGGAGGCTGGAGCCTAGCTCAGCCGACTGTGGGCGAAGGCGGGGTACACCCTAAACTGCTCACGATGCCACACGTACTTGTGGCCGGTGGTGTTGTGGTTAGGATGCTGGGCACGTGATCGACAGGTTGTGGGTTCGAATCCCTGTAAGACCCCCCACCTGTGCGAGGTTTCAACCCCAAGTGTGCCTCTGTCCACCCAGCAGTATAAATGAGTACCAGTCCAAAATACTAGGAAGGTAACCTGAGATGGATACATACAGGATTCCCGGGGCCTCCTTGCTGTGAGGCGGACGTGCTAACCACTACGCCACCGTGCCGCCCGCACTGTATTTCAGGTTTATTTGATATGCCTGGTAAGTGAATGCGCCCCCTTGAAAAAAAATCTGAATAAAATATTGTAAATAAAAGAAATAAAAGATGTGTCTGTGTTTTATGAGCCATAGCTAAGCTCCATTTTCTTGCTCCCCATAAATTGGAAGGGGTCTAAAGGAGTTTAACCTCCGGTCCTCTCTAAAGTCGTCTTAAGCCCTGTTCGGATTGGATTAGTCAGGAGGGATCAAGGGGAAGTCGGTAATAAACTTTGGCTCCGCGCTGAGAAAAAAACCTCACATCTGGACAGCAATAAATAAACACAGGAGGAGAGAGTTTATAGCAGGGTCCTGGATGTTTGGAGTTGATGTTCACGCAGTGATATGAGCAGTTCGTTCGCGACATGGCGTTCCAGCGTTTGAAGAGTCGGTGGAGTAGAGAGGCGTCCCTGGCTTTTACAGCTTTTCTGAGTTGCAAAAACACATTTCCTGAAATGCCGTCCTCGGTCATGCGTTTACAGAGCTGCTTGGAGCCTATCCCAGCCAACACTGGGTGAAGGCGGGGTACATACTGAACAGCGTGCCAGTCCATCGCAGGGTAACACACATACGACCACCCGCGCTTACACTCATACCTAGGGGTTATTTAGAATAGCCAGTTAGCTTAGCGTGCGTGTCTTTGGACTGTAGGAGGAAACTGGAATTCCTGGAGGAAACCCAGGCAAGCAAGGGGAGAACATGCAAACTCCACACAGAAACAACCTCACCCACTTTCTTGCTGTGAGCTAACGACTGTGTGCTAACCACTACCCCACTGTGCCATCCTGGGTGGGAATTTGTGAGATTAAATTCGGAAAAATTTATTATTATTATCTTTACTCATAAACAGTGAGCACGCACACACACACACACACACACACTTG
>JBCNYG010000024.1:4585946-4597328 GCA_039654305.1 Porochilus rendahli
TATTATATATATATTTTTTTTTCACATTTTTTTAATAAAACACCACTGGTGACAGTACAGTATAAACTTTTTTCTTTTTAAATTTTCAAAACAACACTTTTTCTGTGCTATATGACAGATTTTACGATTCTTTAATAATGTATAACTCTAGTATATGTGATTTATGAGGTAAGTAATGAAATTTGGTACGTTTCAGTAAACAAGCTTTGTTCTCGAGTGGGGCGGAGCTTTAAGACCACGGAGTGAATATAAGTGGCCAGAAAAAGTGAATTGTATTACTAAACTTTAAAACAAAATATTACAGATACACTTGTAGGAAAAAAAAAGAGGGCGACTCAAATGGTTTGTAGTCTCGCCTTAAGTAAGTGCAACTACTCGTGAAACGGTTCATCTGAAGTCTAATCGCCCGAAGACCGAGCGATTTGGACCGAATTCAGGCTGCGGTAATGCAAATTCCCAGGAGCACGGGCAGAGGAGAAAAAACTCAAGTCTTTTAACCACATCACCCAGAGACTGCATGCTTCCAGCACAGTGCAGGTTGAATCAATCCTCAATTTATCCTCTTACAGTGAATTATTAAAATAATTACATTTCCCCACATCATATTTCATATCCACTGGAGGAGAAGAAGAATCGGAGCGAGAGAGGGAGAAATTTCCCTCGCACAGGCCCGTAGCATGATGACTGAGAGAGCGAGAGCGAGAGCGAGAGAGAGAGAGAGAGAGAGAGAGAGAGAGAGCGCAGGCTGAGAGATCCTGCTGGAGTGATCAGGTTCCTCTCTGGTAATGAACGAGTCGGCAGCATTAATGTCTTTGAAATTACACCCAGAAAATGGCTATTTAAATGTAGCACTTGACCACAATAAAAACGAATTTCTTTCTCCATTAACTCAGCTGTACCCTGCATCAAGCAAAGATTACACACTCCTGATTTCATTAGAGTTCAGCCAACGTACAATTACACCGGCTACCGATGATTGTCCGCAGCGAGTTATGACTAGGAACATTCAGCCAGATTCGCCGCGATGAGCTATCACCGCAAAATCACTCGCAAATTACTATCTTCATACAGGCCGGCGTTAATTTCCCTCATTCTAGATATATAATATATTAACACATATTTTAAAAATGGAATGAAAAGCAACTTCATAACACTGTGGAAGCACCCAGAGGAAAGCCACGCAAGGGCGGGGAGAACACGCGAACTCCGCACAAATACGCCCGAACCCAGGAATCGAACCCAGGCCCTCTTGCTGTTAGGCAGACGTCCTAACCACTTTTTTTGTTTGTTTGTTTGTTTTTATTTAGTATATACTAAATCCCCACCTTTATGGAAGACAGTGAACTCACGTTTCTGAGTAGTATGTACTAAGGACTGAAAGAGTAGCCTGAAAGGACACCACTAGCTACACAGTGCTTAGCTTGGAGCGCCGAGCTCACCTGACCTGCCCCCGTCATGGTTAAAATATATAAAAAATTTACAGTCATGGAAAAAATTAAGAGACCACTTTTAATATATATGTATATATTTATATATATATGAAAGTAAGAATGTACAATTTTTTAAAGTTCTGTCTTGGGGATTGTTTAGCGATATCCACCTCACCTTCCATGAATACGTATTTTTTTTTAAATGTCCAGATTGTCTCATTTTCTGTAATCTTCACCTCCAAGTAAGAATTACATTGAGATTTTTTCCTACATTTTTTGTCCCCTACATATGAGGAAACGTGTGTTATTTTAATACAAATCAGAATCTGAACTTTCTAACCCACCGTGAGTTCGAGGAGAAAGCACACCGAATCCATTCCAGTGCAACCCCCTTTCAAAGGGGACATTAGCCATGTGACATGTGTTCGATTCACTGACGGTGAACTTCACTGTGTCATCACTTCTCATCGCCTGCGCCTTGCAGCTGCCCCATGGAGAGGCATGAACGCCAGAACACATGGAAGTCAAGCGAACTGGTCTATTAATGAATTATTACCTTCGTTCGCTTCGTTCCCCAGATCTATAGCAACGCCTTCGAGACATCTCAGTAACTCCTTTCTATTCCACTCCTAATTCTAACTGGAGACGAGTAATACAGACGCAAATGATTGACAGCTGACTTAGACTAGGAGACATAAAGCACGATTCGGTGTGATAATAATGACGCCTTCGCCCAGTGCCTCCTCATACGATGAAGCGGTTCGGCAGATGAGCGAATGAGTGAAGATTACTCCGCAGTTTATCTGAATACTCGATTCTGATTGGTTAATTACTGTAACAACAGTTTATTATTTCGTTATAACAGGCCGTTGCTAAACAAAACACACCACTGTTATGGAGTGCACCATTACTGGAAGCCAAAAAATCATTTCCAAATCAACATAAATATATTTCTTATCCTCATTTTGTACACATGGGTAATAAGCTGGATGATTTACCGTAAGCTGGTTGTCATCATGAAATCAGCCCCGACAGACGCATAAGGACCCCGAGGCAGAGCGGAGAAGACTTGCATCACCCTGGCGGGGTGTACTTTTAGCTCGCTGTACATTATGCTTTACTTAAAGCACTGTTTTGTAAAAATCCAGAAGAAAATGGTGCTGTTATGTGAACAAGTGTACCCGGAGATAACATTCAGCTCCATTAGAATTCCCATCGTATTTATAAAACCGTTTGATATTGTTGTTGTTATTAAAAGCTCTTTGGAGAAATTTAAGTGCGTAGATGTGCTATTATTATCATGTCTTGTTGTCCTCGTTGTTACTGTGACTTAAAATTAAAGACAAGATCATTTTCTGGTGTTAAAAAAAATATATTGCTTGTCTTCTATTATTACACCAATTTACTAATAGAACGAAGTGGGTTGGTGGAAGGCTCGGGGCATTCCTGATTTGCATATTCATAAACTCCTAAACTCTGGCTTGCTTTCCGAAGTACTTCTCTCGTCTGAGGACATTTACTGCGAAAGCTCCGAGCCATTTAAAATCTTAAAAGCACCAACGGACTACCAATTTAAACCCGTTTTGTTATTTAAGGAGAAAAGACAGAATGAAAAGACGAGGTCATGTTTGCGCAACAGCTGAAGAAAGCGGGGTGATGGTTTCCAGCATTTGTTGTGAATAATAAGAGAAAAATCTGGGCTGCTTTTGAGTTATGACCCTGAAGCATTCCGACCAAAATTAATATATAAATCCACGAATCTCCTCATCCCTTCTGTTTTATAGCATTTCAATATTTTAGTGGCAGTGGCGTGCCAAGAAACCGTAACCTCACCCCTCACACGCCAGCTGGCCAGTTGACCCCCTGGTGGAAAAACAGGATTTTTATGTAAAAAGTTTATACCTTGACTCCATTTAATGTAGATAATCGTTTTTAAACAATTCAAGTCAACTGGGTGTTGAAATATTTCTAAAATGAACGGCGAAACAGATTCACGAGTAATTCTTCTCCCTCTCTCCCTCTCTCTCTTTGCAAAACAAGTTCTGGACGTCCAGATGAGCGCTCCTGTGGCAGCAAATGCACTTTTACTTACTGGTGATTCAACACCACCCAACCGTTTCCCCAAACAGCCGAGCACCTTGAAAGTGTCCATCTGGGTGCACATATGGAAGTGTGCTAGCCTGTCTCTCTCTTTATCTCTCTCTCTCTCTCTCTCTCTTTCTTTTTTGTTGATGCCAGCCGCTTCACATTTGATAGCTCTCCAGTTGACCGAGTGCTCGTCCGCTAAGGAATCCATAGAAAATGCGACGGAGGTGCGCCTGAACGAGCCCGCGCACAAACGCAGAGAAAACCCACGTAAACAAGTACGACATTTAAATAGACACGAACATACATGAGTACACTCTGTTCACAGACTATGAAGCCGGGTAGTGGCTTAGTAAATTGCTTTGGAAATGAGCTGCGCTTCACAGGGTGAGCTTTGTCAAGCTTCCAGCACTTTCCTCAAGTCACTGATGACTAGACAGCCACAAGAAGTTGTTAACATCCTGTGGAAGTGTGCAGGGCATTAAGAGTGAGGGAGGGAGAGGGGGGGCGCCACTTTTCCGTCACAGGTTTGGGTTAAATTGAGCCGGAACAATCCGGAACGGCATTTCAGCACCCTCCACCCTGTAAAAAACAGCAGGAAACGTCAGATTGCAGGTCTGTACGTGTGTGTGGCTGTTTTTACTACTTGTTGGGGGCTTTATTTCTTGGTTTTGGATTGTTTTGACCTTGTAGGAGCTTTTGGCTCTAAATCTGCTGTTGTTGTTTTATCCCTGTTGTTGTCCTCGTTTCCTTGTTTGCGGGTTGCCTGTGCATCCATGCCTCAAGGATTCTTCTTAGAAAAATATCTCAAGTGTACCTGGTTAAATGTTTAAAGGATCGGCGGGGTTTTCACTATAACCTACGCGTGGACTGATTTAAAATCAATGCGAGCGCAATCAAGGTCAGAGCAAGGTCCAATGTCTAAAAGAATTTTTCTTCAATTGCTTCCTTTCTGTCTGAAGTACATTTTAAGGGAATTTGAGGATCAGACAGTGGTGCTACCCTCGTCAACGATGTGGGTGCTGGGTTCGGCTAATCTGCGGTATTTTATTTGAAAAATAAACCAAAAGATTTTGTGCAGACATGAGTGGAAAAAGAAATAACAGGGAATCACAACCCTCACTTGGGGCCTCGGCAGAAAGAGAACGCAGACAAGAAAGAGGAAATAAGGAAAGGAAAAATCGAGCAGAGGGAAGAGGCGGAGAAAATCTGTTAACAAAATCTGGGGCACTGTTGTCATCACTTCAGATCAAATTTAATAAAATAAATGAGCCAAAAGTTGATTTTGCAAAGATTATGTTAAAATCAAATAACAGGGAATTTCACAACGACGATTTAGGACTATTGTTTTTATTATGGACTTCTAATAAATCTAATCTAATTCAAGACTTATTAAAAAAAATGTATTAATAAATATTAATAAAACTGTATTATGGACTCACTAACTCACTCATTTTCCGAGCCACTTAATCCTTTGTTAGTGTCGCAGGTAGGCTGGAGCCTATCTCAGCCAAAAACGGGAGGAGGCAAGGTTCAAACCGAACAGCTCATCAGACCATCGCAGAGCCCACACACTCACAATAATTCACACTAACCCTCATGCCTAGATTCGATCTGGAACAGACATTTCACCTAACATGCATGTCTTTGGACTGTAGGAGAACACTGGAATACCCAGAGGAAACCCTCGCAAGCACGGGCAGATCATGCAACTGAGCCGAGTCCGGGTCTCAAACCCAGGACCTTCTTGATGTGAGGCGGAGGCACCGCTGTGGAATTATTGGATATTTTATAATTTGTATTTAATTTCCTTTTTATTAGAATCAGTGTTGTTTTCAAGTTCAGTGTTCAGTGTATTTAGGACAGTTTCTATTTAAAACTTCGATGTCAAATGTTTTATTTTCCATTTGTTGCAAAAAAAAAACAACCGATCCCTGGAAATTCCCGTGGGTATTTAAAACATGAGTGAAAAGTAAAATCCTAGAAATATTTCTTTGCACCGTGTAAACTTCTGTAAAATTGTGATGTATGATACATTTTTTAATCCCGATGTAGTTTTTACCGCTGTAGCAACTCAACCGCCATCGACACACACTAACCAGACTTCCTTTTATAGGGTGCAGTTACTTATGTCCTGTTTTTTTGTTTTTTTATCCAATCATAACAAAATGTAATCCTACAATTCGCTGTAATTCACTGTAACTTATTGCCAATTATACAATTATACATTTATCAATTAACTTCTGACATTTGTGGTTACACAAACTCAAGGGCTTTTGTACAATATGAATATTTCTATTAAACTATTCCATTACTGACCCTTTCCTTTCTATAACATTTCTCCAGGTATAATTAACAAGCACAATTATCCGTATCCGGCTTAATAAATGACACATGGCATGCTTTTATGGTTCTCTGACCTTAATGTGTGTAAAAGCTGCTGCGCGACATTAAATGTATGCTAATCATTAATTCATGCATTAATAGTTTAACACACAATCACTAATGATGCTAATTAAAGTGTAGGTTTACTGTCCATCATCACATGCCCTTTAAGACAGGCTACGAGATAGGAGGTTTTCTCCCAGATGTTGAAAAACTTGCCCTGACCTTCATATTGGCATTCTGTCTCTCATTTGCAAGCGGACCTAGAGAGGAAGCAGATTAGAGCTTTTTTTCCTCTCGTCGTTCACGGTCACCTCGGGCTAGTTCATTAGGAATCGAAATCTACATACGGATTTCTGCAGTGATGCTTTCTGGCAGTGTTTATCACCTCTGCCAAAAAGATAACGTCAGTTTGTTTGCTAGTTTTTGTGACGTTTATCATTTAGGATTACGCAAAAAAGCTACGTTTGGATTTTCACCAGAAGTGGAATTTTGGATTATATGAGCGACGGCATCAGCAGTGGGACTGTATTTATTAAATTTTATTCAATTCGCATTAGCATACCATCCATCCAATCAGGAGGAAATGGGCGTGTCTAGAAATATGCCTATTCAGAATGCGTTCCACTGCATTACACGAACATTCAGACTTTTCAGCTTCAGCGTCTCTACATTGTGTGTGTGTGTACGCGGGCAAAGGGGCGTGGCTTTGGGGGAAAAAAACAGCTGGAGTTTGCTGCATTTGCCTTCGTTTTGAATTTCAAAACAAGTTCCAGCAAATGTCTGCCAAATTAGTTGACTATACCTTTAATAAATGACCAGCGGTTTGTTTCAGGAAGGAATAACTGACTTTATACTTACAGTGTACACTAGCAGACATAAAGGGGGCTTTAGCTGACAAATAAATACACAATCAGCCAAAGATGAAAACATTATGACCACTGACAGGTGAGTTAATACATACTACACAGGAACGGTGCTCTCTGATTGGTGTTCTATGCAGGGATTATTAGACATTATCCTGAGTGGATATGGCTTGAATCTGTTTCTGCGTAGTATATACTGAACATTTCAATGGGTATAAAAATACACCGTTTCGGAGAGTGAGTTACTTATGTTTCCATGTAGTACATACTAAAACTCTGAATTTAAACAGGGTGGTATGGTGGCGTAGTGGGTAGCACGTTCGCCTCATAGGGCCACCGTCACCACAGGGTCCTGGTACTTCTTGCTGCTACTGTTGGCCTCTCTCAGACACTGAGCGAAGGCGGGGTACACCCTGAACAACCCACTACGGCAACCATTCACACTCACACTCACACCTAGGGGTAATTCAGAGCAGCCAGTTAGTCTAACGTGCATGTTTTTGGACTGTAGGAAGAAACCGGAGTACCCGGAGGAAACCCACGCAAGCACGGGGAGATCATGCAAACTCCACACAGAAACGCCCGAGCTGGGAATCGAACCCAGGACCTTCTTGCTGAAAGGCGGACGTGCTAACCACTACGCCACCGTGCCGTATATATACATATATACACACACACTTGTCTGCAACATATCTAATCAAGAATAAACACCAAGTATGTGGCACCATGATGGCCAAAGACCTCTCCAAACAGGTCAGGTTGAGAAGTACCAATCAGGGTTGGGTTTACATTTAGATTTACATTTACAGCATTTGGCAGACTCTTTTCCAGAGTGACTTACATTGGTCATTTTTATACAACTGAGGATTAAAGGTTTGCTCAATTGCCCAACAGTGGCAGCTTGGTGGTACTGGGGCTTGAACCCACAACCTTTGGATCGGTAATCCAGAGCCTTAACCACTGAGCCACCACTGCATGGGTTATAAAAAAAATGGAAAACTTATGCTTGCATGTCCTAAACATGTGCAGTAGGCTAATTGGCTGCCCCAATTTGCCCCTATGTGTGTTAGTGAGTGTGAATATGTGTGTTGGCCCTGCAATGGCATGAAATTGCCAAATTGTAATTGAAATATGGTTCCCTCCTTGTGTAATACAGTATGCACAGTTTGAGGTTACATTTCTGGGTGCACTGGCAGACTGTGTTAAATTAATAAGTTTTCCTGAAGTTCTCCCGAGTACATTTGGCTATATTTGTCACAGTAGCACGATGGATTCGCAGACAGTGCCGCCTAAGAGCTCAAAGGTCACACACATCCAACGGTAGTTTGTGAGTGTACTCTTTACACACTGAGAAAAATCTGAATTCCTGTTCACTTTTCACAATATTATGAATTGTGGATTTTGAATACCTTAATTGTCTGCAATCTTGCACTTAGAAATATCCGATTATTAATTCTGCGTCTGAACTTCATGGTCTTGCATAGCACAGTGAAATGTTTTATGCTAAACCGTAAAGCACATGACATTCTTGCACATTTTAGACTTCAGTACAATCAGGCAGAGTGTTTACGAATGAAAATGACAGGCGTAGTTTATCAGCAGTAGCAGCAGTGAATCAGCCTGTCTTTAGACTGAAAGCAGGAATTAGTTGCTTTTGTACTGATAAAAAAATGACGTGCAACTTACAGTGTTGGAGCTTTAACTCAAACCTAACTTTGGATCAATACCATGATGAAGGGCAATAAAAGGTGACATGGTGTTGATACAAAACTATATAATAGTTAATGTATTCATAAATTGTTGTATAAATGTGTGGATTATTATTTACAGCTATTTGTAACATATTCGCTGCACCTGATTATTTCCACTTGGTGTATATATTACTAAAAATTAAATAACACTTTTTAAAAGAACTTAAAGAAAAGCAAGGAATAATCAGGAAAATGAGTGAGACATTATTATTTACGGTTTATCAGATAAAACATGGGAAAGTGGTTGTTACTGTTTTACCCGTGTAATAAGCTCTTGCCTAGAGAAGCATTCATTGTATAGAACATGTTTATTTTTTTTAATACTGTTTGGATACCCGTGCTCAGCATTCATAACTTGTAATGTAATTTAATAAAGGCAACAGACAGAGCACCAGCTGAGTATAATCTTTTCAGTAAAAACTAGAAGACTGTGATGATGATATGAAGCATAATCATCTTGATAAAAACTAAAAGAGGTTAGTGATGATTCAAAAGCTCGATATTTGTGGATTTGCATGTCCGAGTTTGTGGGTTCAGGGTGACAATGTTGTGTAGTGGTGAGCAAAGTTTCCTTCGGGTATTCCGGTTTCCTCTCACAGTCCAAAAACATGCATATAGGCTAACCGGCTGTTCTAAATTGCTCATAGAAGCGGATGCGAGCGTGAATTTACGTGTGTGTCGGCCCTGCAATGGTTTGGCGAGCTGTTCAGGGTGAACCCCACCCTCATCCAGTGTCTGCTGAGATAGGCACCGGCCTCCCAGCGACCCTCATCGTATCAAGCGGTTCGGCAAAAGAGTGAGTGAGTGAATTTATGGGGTTTATCCATCAATGCTGGATTCTAAAGAGATATATGTAATATTATACTTATATATTAATTAAATTGTGATTATAAGCGTCTCTTGAAACTTTCTTGTTAGCTTTAATTTTGGCGGCTTTGAACATGACCAATCGAAGTGAGGCAACTGTCCCAAACCACGCCCATATCATGGTTCTGCCAGACCTTCACTTCTGCAAAAGGATATCATACTGAGCTGATTTATGAATAAACAGCAGTTTAACATCTTCCCATCTAATTAAATACAAGTAACCAATTTTAAAATATTTCTGAGGGCACATGTTTGTACTCGGTTTGGTTTATATCGTGATGTTTAATTAGATTTTTGTGTATTCTTTAAGTTTTCTCCTCATCTTATTGCAGTGTTACCATTTGTCCAGCAGATGGCGGTAGATGGTAATTGGTATCAGAGTACCTGTATTAAGGTATTTTAATTTGGACTGTTGACCCTTTTACTAGCATTAACTCTGACATGTGAGGCTTTCTGCACTGAAAATGGGTGGGAGACATAGTGTAAACTTTCAGGTCGGCTGAGATAGGCTCCAGGATACCCATGACCCTAGTAGGAGTAAGTGGTACAGCAAATTACAGAGAGGGAGTCTTTTGCCCGTCTGAAAACTTTTATTGTACACAAATAAAGTAAATAAATAATATTCTAATTCTAAATAATAACAACGACAACATCAATAAAAGCACAGCAATGTAATTTCAATGTAATGTAATTTCCTTATGAAAGATGTTTTAGGTGCTTGGTTTAGTAATATGATGTACATTTTCAAAGAAATCTAGATATGTAATATTTTGTTGTATGTTAGTCATTTTCCGACATGCTCCACATTTATGAAAGTTCATAAGAGGATTGATTGCAGCTTGAAAATTTGTGTCCTCATCCTGGCAACCCACATCAGTTTCCAGTCTGGGTAGAAGATTCCACAGGGAAACAAATCTCACCAGTATTTTGAGTTTAGCCATTTTGAACACTTTGGGACACTTTTTTTGGAATTGTGTCTTTTTTTCTTTTTTTAAATTTCAGTGTACTGCATTGGCAGTCTAGGAGCATCTAGAGAATGCAGACAATAACGGCTCCCTTTATTGCAGATACAAACAAGGAATTTGATGCAATTATAAAATACACTTTTTACAATAAAAAGAAGTAAAAGCAAACTATTAGCAATGAAGTGCAATTTACACAGGTTTATGCTCATGAGAGCGATGGTTAGCAAACAAACAGAGTGCTGGAAATATAGTGGTGAACTGGTACAGCAGTCTGGGACGGTACCTTCATGGGTGGCAAAGTCTTTGTAACTGGTGATGAGCCGGATGCATTTGAATGGAGAGGATGAGGGGAGTTTCAGAATCTCCTTGTAGAGTTGTGAACAGAATTGCTGGCAGAGCCTGGCGCAGATCTTAATGCATTTGGCAGATATATATAGGTTGGTTGGTTGGTTGGTCAATTCCTGAAAGCATACAATTTCTTAAATTACGATAAGGAGACAGGAAAAGGCTTAATTTTAGAAAAATATACATAAGTTATAGTCAAAGACGAATTAAAAATTCAATAAAAACTAGCTACATAATTATAAATACAGAATTTCAGTTTTTAAATGATTTTCTATCTAAAAAAAGTGCATTTTTTCTTGATCCTACATTAATTTATTTTAGTGTAGATTCTGTAAGATTCTATCAATGGTTCAGTAATTATGTGCTTTATAATAATAGGCCTTACTCAGGCCACGGTTTCTGTGAAATTAGGATTTGGGGTTGTGTTTTCTCATTCATTCATTTAATTTTACATTTACAGCATTTAGCAGACGCTCTTATCCAGAGCGATTAATACAAGTGCTTTAAAGTCACTATCAGTGAATACATTCTTATACTGATTGGTACGTCAAAAACTCAGTGGGTAGGGCAGTGTGTGTGTGTGTGTGTGTGTGTGTGTGTGTGTGTGTGTGTGTGTGTGTGTGTGCGTGTGTGTGTAAAACTTAGTGGACTCTGGGTGAACCAGGGGCAGTTTAGCACAGACAATCAA
>JBCNYG010000024.1:4727488-4744589 GCA_039654305.1 Porochilus rendahli
GATACAGTGAGGATAAGTGAGGATACAGTGCGGATACAATGAGGATACAGTGCGGATACAATGAGGATAAGTGAGATTACAGTAAGGATAAGTGAGGATACAGTGAGGATAAGTGAGGATACAGTGAGGATTTAGTGAGGATACAGTGAGGATACAGTGAGGATAAGTGAGGATAAGTGAGGATACAGTGAGGATACAGTGGGGATAAGTGAGGATAAGTGAGGATAAGTGAGGATACAGTGAGGATTTAGTGAGGATACAGTGAGGATAAGTGAGGATACAGTGGGGATAAGTGATGATACAGTGGAGATACAGTGAGGATAAGTGAGGATACAGTGAGGAAACAGTGAGGATAATTGAGGATACAGTGAGGATACAGTGAGGATAAGTGAGGATAAGTGAGGATACAGTGAGGATTCAGTAAGGATACAGTGGGGATAAGTGATGATACAGTGAGGATACAGTGAGGATACAGTGAGGATAAGTGAGGATAAGTGAGGATACAGTGAGGATTTAGTGAGGAAACAGTGAGGATAAGTGAGGATAAGTGAGGATAAGTGAGGATTTAGTGAGGAAACAGTGAGGATAAGTGAGGATACAGTGGGGATAAGTGATGATACAGTGAGGATACAGGGAGGATAAGTGAGGATAAGTGAGGATACAGTGAGGGTACAGTGAGGATACAGTGAGGATACAGTGAGGAGAAGTGAGGATAAGTGAGGATAAGTGAGGATACAGTGGGGATAAGTGAGGATACAGTGAGGATACAGTAAGGATACTGGAGTTAGCATTCATAAGATTCATTTGATCAGAATTTAGAGTTTTGTGATAAGAATTTTAAGTGTAGCAATTAGAATTTACAGTTTTATAGAGTCTGAGATTATTATTAATTTTATCTCATGTTTTAAAACAGCTGCAGTTAAAACTCTTATTTAACAAATTAAAACTATAATTTCTTCATTAATACCAGATCAGAGATATTAATATTCATTATTTGATATTATTTGAACTGTAGTTTTTAACATGATTAAAATAATGACTCATTGTTTAATTATGAAGCAAATGATTGTGGTGGAGCATGAACATGAAAAAAGAGAAGAGAAGCAGTGTTCAGAAGGCCAGTGTCTGTTGATTACTGGGGTTCTGTCACTTTATACAGAAATAATAAAGTAAAAAGAACAGCAAGCGGTAGCGGCTGTGGCGGCCCCAGATGTTTACCTCCATCACGCAGCGTTCCGTCACAGTGGAAATGGGAAAGTGGAATTTTTTATTGTTGACCTTGTCGAGTAAACAAAGGCAAAAGGATATGTGAAATGTTACGAGAGCGACAGCTGGAAGATGGGAGACGTTTACAAAGGAGGTGTTCAAGATGCACCGCTGTTTGTTTTAAATTTTTTCTTTCTGGCACTTTCTTTCATCCTGAGCTTAATCTGAATGCGACACCCAGCAGCAGTTTACATTCACAGCATCGAGCTCTTATCCAGAGAATTCTCATTTTTATTCAACTGAACAGTTAAGGGCCTTACTCAAGGGCCTAACAGTAGTGGTATTGAACCCACAACCTTCAGATCAGTAACATAGTGCCTTAACCATTGGGCCACCACCTTAAAGAAACTATCTGGTAAAACAAACAAACAAACAAAAAAAACAAACAAAAAATCAAAAGGAAGAGACAGTAGATGATTTTCTCTTTACTGTGGTTTAGACATTAATGATATTTATCCTGAGCAGCACAGTGCTTAGCATGTTCACCTCACAGCAAGAGGGTCCTGGGTTTATTTCCCGGGCTCGGCTGGTTCTGTGTGGGGTTTGCATGTTCTCCCCGTCCTTGTGAGGGTTTCCTCTGAGTACTCCAGTTTCCACCCACAGTCCAAAAACAAGCACAGTGGGAATTAGCTGTTCCACATTGCCCCTAGGTGTAATTGGCTGTGTGCATGTTGGCCCTGCGATGGTCTGGCGAGCTGTTCAGGGTGTACCCTGCCCTCACCCAGAGTGGGCTGAGATGGGCACCAGGCTCCCTGCGACCCTAATTAGGATTAAATGGCTCAGAAAATGAATGAATGAATGAATTATTTTTGCTGTTTTTTTCTGTGGGGTAAAAATAAAAAACAAAATTAAATGCTGATCCTGGAACACACTGTATTTTTGAAGCCAATTCCAAAGAAGTGTAAAGTTTATATTTAGCAGCTGAAAGCACTGAAAACAGAACAGGAGACTCCGCCCCTGTTTTTAAAATCATGAAATGACCCTGTGTATAATAACAATCCAAGGTTTTGTGTTTTATTGTCCTCAGATGTTCTGATTTCTTTTTAAAGCTCAGCTTGCTGATCTGGTTAAAGAAATATTTGGCTTTGTGGTCGCAGTTGAAACGGGAGGAGCGGTGAAGGATTAAAGCTGTTTTCCTTTGAGTCTGTGCCGCTAATTGAAGACTTTTGTGGCAACAGGCATGAAGAGGACACGATAAACACGCGGCTGACCTCCGGACATCTAACACCACATTCCAGCTCGGACTTCAGCGCCAGAGGATTAATCATGTGACCGCTTCATAGCTCGCCACCCAAATCTGACCCCATAAATCATAACAGGCTGAAAGAATGAGAAGCTGACCTTTGACCTTTATCCTGGTGTGGGATCTGGCAAAAAAATAAAAATGAAAAAACGAACAGAGTGAAGTGTGAGTGATGCAGAAATGAGGGATTTTTCCGGTCACTTGTCGTCTGGTGTTTATCTTCCTCATGATTTTATAGTTATTATAAAATAATGATTCCAGGGCTATCTGTTAATGTTGGGTAAATTACTCATTTATTCCCCAAACTGATTATTCCTATTAAGGGTCGCTGGCGCCCATCTCAGCCGACTCTGAGCGAGGTACACACCGAACAGCTTGCAGGCCAACAACAGGGAAACACACACACAACGACTCACACCCACACTCATATTCTTACTCACACTCACACCCACACTCTCACTCTCATTCACACTCACATTCACACCCACACCCACACCCACACTCACACCAACACTCACACTCTCACTCTCACTCACACTCACACTCATACACTCACATTCACACCCACAGTCTCACTTACACTCACACCCACACCCATACTCACACTCTCACTCTCACTCTCACCCAGACACTTACTCACACTCACACTCACACTCACACCCACACCCACACTCTCACTCTCAATCTTACTCACACAAACACTCACACTCTCACTCTCACCCACACTCTCACTCTCACCCACACTCTCACTCTCACTCACACTCTCACTCACACCAACACTCACACTCTTACTCACACGCTCACTCACATCCACACCCACACTCACACTCTCACTCTGACTCACACTCTCACTTACACTCTTACTCTCACTCTTACTCTCACTCACACCTACACTTACACCCACACTCTCACTCACACTCACCCCCACACTTACACTCACACTCATACACTCACACTCTCACTTACTCTCTCACTCACACTTACACTCACACTCACACCAACACTCACACTCTCACTCTTACTCTCACTCTCACGCACACTCACACCCATACTCGGAGATAATAGCAGTGTAATGAGTGTGATGAAGTTCTGTTACTGCAGTAAAGTTAATGATTTTCCTGTAACAGCACGTCCCCCAGTGTGTTTTTCCTCTTAAACCACAGAAACTCAACCACCACATCATACAGTTTAAGAGAAACAATAACCTCCATCTCACACTAGATATAAACATCTCCTCTCTTATTATCCAACATTTCATCACTAATTCATCTACAAATGTTTTATACAGAATCAACTGTACCAGGGCCGTGCTGTTTCACTTACGAGAAGAATCCAGTTCCTGTTAGAGTCATTACAGCGTATCAAGTAACACAGCTTCAGTGTACAGTTTAAAAAAACCCTAGCGTGAGGTGATACCTATTAATACCATCCAGCTTTCATTGTGACCACCATCATCATCATCATCATCATCATCAGCAGCAGCAGCAGCAGCAGCAGCAGCAAACATGATCTTTCGTTTTCTCCTGCTGGTTCAGCTGGGACTCGTTTGCCTTCAGAACTTTACAATCGATGCGTGTAAGAAAAAAAATTTATTTTGGTCTTATTAATAATAATAATAGAAATTATTATCATTATTTTATTTTATTTTATTTTTGAGTTATGTTGTTGTTGTTGTTGTTGTTGTTGTTTTTAATATTATCTTGTTCATCCTTATTTTCTAAATCGTTTAATCATAATTAGGGTTGCAGGGAGGCTGGCGCCCATCTCAGCAGACTCTGAGCGAGGGCGGAGTACACACTGGATAGCTCGCCAGGCCATCACAGGACATATTATTATTATTATTATTATTATTATTATTAGTAGTAGTAGTAGTAGTAGTAGTAATTATAATAATAATAATAATAATAATAATAATAATAATAATAATAATAATAATAATAATAATATTAACAATAGTAAGGATAAAGCTAGAAGAAACAGTTTGCAGCTCAGACTAAGCCAGAATTCTCCATAGGTCACCATTATGAATATAGATATTTAATTAAAATGTATTTCAGCATGGGAATGTGTTATGAAGGCTTAATTTTGACTTACTGCCATCACCTTAAATTTTATTATTGTAAAGAGACTCAGTTTTCCATAACTCAGACTGCATTACACCTACTTAGGTCCAAGATTATTATTATTTTTGTTTTCTGGAGGGATATGGAACCATAAATAAACACTCTTTACGTCTGCGGTGAGTCAGAAAGCATCTCAGATGTATTTCACATTAAACCTTGAGGTAAATTCTGCTACAATTGCACCAGACCACATCAGGTTCCACTCCTATCGCGTTCTACAGTAGACAAAGGCTCACCAAAAGCGGGATACATAAAGACCAGAAAAAAAAAATTGGGAATTTTTTAGTCTTCCACACTCTGAATGTTTTCTTAATAAATTGGTCGGTGAGTGTATGTGACTTTTTTTAATCAATATAGAAATTGGGGCACTTAGGTATAACCTACACTAATGTACAGTCGTGTGCAGTGAAGATTACACACCACCGCGTTTTTCTTAAAGGGCTCCAAATAAAAAGAAGTAAAAAAATTACTTCTCTAACATTATTTGGTGAAAATGTATTGAACAATGCTATTGTAGGCAATGAGACACTCCAATCATCACTCGCCAAACCATTCCATATGGTTTGAAGTTCATTCATGCAGTGCAAAAGCCAAAAAAAAAAATTATTTTTGTTTTCACATAAAATCTTTTTATTAGGAGCCCTCTTAAACAAACGTGGTGGTGTATAATCTTCACTGCACACTACTGTACCCCCTAGGGCTAATTACTGGACCTCACGAAAACTATATCCACCTTGTCACGTATCCAGTGTATGTGAAATAATAAATTGTGTGTTGGAACAAAACTCTGCAGGTTCTTAAAGCTCTAGGAAAAAAAACACAGGCCTCACTGAACAAACAAATGAATCAATGAATAGTGTTTATTGGTAGATAAATTTGCTCTGAATAAATAAACATTTTATGAACACATTTGCCAATAAATAGACTGTTTAACCCTCATGTACAGTGATTTAACATCGGTCCCGGGGCTCTTATGTGTCTATAAATCCAATAAAAATTGAGAAACTGATGTTTAAACACTTTCGTTTTTGTATCATGCCTTATTATTATCAGAGATGCTAGCAAGAAAATGCTAGCAAGCAAAATAAATATTTTTTTTTTATATAAACACCTATAAAACACTGGAACTAATATATTTTCCTTCAGAACACTCATGAAGGAAGTCAAAAATAAAAAATTCCATAGGGGAAGAAGACATATTGGCACCTATGTACCAACATGTATCAAGGTAGAAATTTACCTTCCAGGGCTCCCGAATGGCACCTGAACAAGGTTTCCGATTATCAGGAGGTCCAAATACAGGTTGACGCATGCAGCCTACTGCGGTCGGGAGTCCAAATAGAGATAACTGATTGAGCATTCGCGGGAGAAAACGATGTTATACGCTCACCTACTGTCACTTATAGTGATCACCACTGAGTATGAGTAAATCATAGTGATTTAATTTACTGTGTAAAGCTGCTTTGCGACAATGTCAATTGTAAAAAGCGCTATACAAATAAAATTGAATTGAATTGAATTGAATCACCGTGTGTGCTCATGCTTACAAGGGGCTTTCGGTCCAAGTGTGTTAAGCCACCCTGAATGCGCATGCACAGCAGTTCAGAAAGATGTGGGTGGAAGCATCACCCACATCTCTGTCGTGGAAAGGGCTTGTGCCCGCTCACGCCCCGTCCCTGGTTAATAGTGATCATGTGATAGCGAGGTAACACTCGGGCGTTTCTGCGTGGGGCTTGCATGTTCTCCCCATGCTTGCATGGGTTTCTTCCGGGTACTCCGGTTTCCTTCAACATTTCAAAAACATGCCCAGTAACTAACTGGCTGTTCCAAATCGACTCTGGGTGCGAGTGTGAGTGTAAATGGTTGTTTGTGTGTTTGCTGTGCAATAGTCTGACGCGCTGTTTAGGGTGTACCCCACCTTCACCCAGTGTCTGAGATAGGCGGCAGCCTCCGCGTGACACTGATTAGGATCAAGCGGCTTAGAAAACGAATGAATGGGTGAATGACGATAATATTAAAAGAAAAGAAATGCCCTTTCCATACTCAGGCTTCTTTCTTGGCAGATTGCATGAATACACGCAAAGGCTGTTGGGTCATTCTGACAACACAGTACATAAGGGTTGAACATTCCATAGTGTTAAAACCTTCAAACAGCTTCATTTACTGAGGTGCTTATCTCTCATGCACCTACCTCCTGTATTTCAAAATGTCATTACCATAAGCGACGGCACCGCCTAAAGCCACGTGTGTGTACGTGCTGGTTGCGTTAGGTAAAGGGCAGATTGGAGACTGAGCGCAGGCAGGTGCTGTGTACTGGGGTGGGGGATGAGTGGGCTTTTCTGTCATTTATTTATTTATTTTTTTGATTAAGCTTTGAGGCTTGTTCACTAAAGTGAGGCAAAGCACCAATGTGGGAACTAACCTTTCTTCCGGAGTCCTTGCTTCCACACTCGCCTTTATCGTACCACCATTTGTTTTTCAGTTTGTCTAAGACGGCCTGCTCATTGAGCTTCAACACCGCTAGGTTTACGGGGATTCTTCAACCAGGGAAATAACATAAATAACATTACCCATGTTATCTTATGTTATTCAGCATTTAAGTAAACACACACCTATAAAATATGTACTAGTGTTCTACAGGTCTACAGCTAGATTGAAAAAAAAGGAAGAAAAAAAATAGCTTAATCACAAGTCTGAATAATGTGTCAGTGCCAAAGTGATATGCATTAATACTCCATCTAGCGGTGTTGCCTTTCTCCCTAGTGCAAGATGTGTATTACTATATCACTTTGGGTAACCGGCAAAAGGAGGAAACACTCAGAGAGGGACGTCAACTTTTTTTTTTTTTTCAATATCGATATATTCAATTAGAAATAATGGAACTATATAATGTTTGGAAGCTAATGTGTAGTCAAATCCGGTTTGGTTTTAGCACACAGCCCCGTACTGCATGAGTACGGGTCTATAGGTGTAGCCAGAGTGTTTGGTTTGCATAGTTGCCGGTTACCCCGCCACCGTGGTGGTTACCCGCTGGATAGCTCATACTGGGGCTGACCTTGGAATCACCTCCCCCGCTGCCGCACTCGCCCTTGTCGTACCACCATTTGTTTTTCAATTTGTCCAACAGGCCCTGCTCGTTCAGTTTTAACACTGCCAGGTTTACTCGGTTTCTTGAAATGATAATAAGATAACTGGGGTCAGCGTCAGTGGTGAGAATGGGACAGCGAGGCAGAGGTTGTAGGAAATGAAACGTGAGTCAATCTTAAAAATAATAATCATAATAAGAATAAAATGAAAATAGGAATAAAATAAAAGTCAAACTGATCTGATCGTGTGCCTGTTTCTACAAGACCTTTTTGTTGTCTTGTGCAGTGTGATGTTCAGAAAGGGAAATAAATAAATAAACAAACAAATAAATTAATTAATGTAGTGTGAGCAGATTTTACCAAGCAAGACATGGATTCTTGGGAAGGTTAGAGGAGGCATTAGCAATGCTCTGGATGTTTTTTTAATTATTTTATTTATTTATCTTTTTTTTTTTTTTGGGTGGGGTGGGGTGGTGGATGGGTGCATTTTTGTCGTCGAATTGCATTATAAATAACAGGACAAAGGAGAATGTATCTTTTTTTTTTTTAAATAAAGAAAATACTAAATAAATTGCGCCAGAGCATTCTTAACAAGCCGGCTCCACCCTCACCCAGTCTTCATGTGCTCCTGCTCCGGCGCTGTTACAGGGAAGCCCTTCCAGTGCGTGGCAGAGAGTGCCGCTGGGAAGGAAAGTGAACAGACCGTTCTGCTCCCAGGCAACAGTGTCTTTCTCAGTAAAACCTCTCTTTCTGAACCCTCCCTCTGTGTGGCAGGGGGTGGGGGTTAGAAAGAGGTTGGCTTATGGATGACTAACAAAAAGCCAAACTACATTCATGAGCGTTAGTTTTCTGAAATTCACTGCTTTGGCAGAAAAGAATAAGAGGCAGAGAGGAGAGGAGAAAAGTACCGCATTTTCCAGACTATAAGACGTGTCTTCCACCGTGTCGCGAGTGCCTATTTATTAGTGTTTATACTGTGAGTCTGAAGAACACGGAGGTAATTATAAAGCACACCTCCAGCAATGCACTAGCGTAATGTTTGTAAGTTAAAAATGGTTACAGGACTGGTTGGACCAACGAAAACTCTATCGGTCATGAGGGAAATTCCAGTGAAGATTTTGGGTCTCATTTATCAAACCGAAATAAATTTTTTAAATTTTTATTCGAAGATGCGTTTTCATTAGAAGTGTGCTAGTGATTAAAATCCTTCATGTTTGTGAAAATAAAAAAATTTAAAATAGAAAAAAAATGAATTTAGTAAATTAGAAATTCATTTATAAATTAAAACAAACAGGACTAGCCATGGCCGGCACGGCGGTGTGATTGGGGGCAGGCGTAGCCTAGTGGTCAGAGAAGCGGCTTTGGGACCGAAAGGTCGCCGGTTCGATACCCGAACCAGCAGGGAAAATGAAAACGTGTTGCGGAGGGGGAGTGAGTAGCTTTCCTTCTCTTCCTCCACAGTCATGGCTGAAGTGCCCTTGAGCAACACACCTAACCTCCAACACCTCTCCGGGCACCCCAGTGTGTGTGGCAGCCCACTGCTCACTTTGGATGGGTTAAATGCAGAGACTAATTTCCCTTGTGGGAATAAAATATACTCTATAAAGTATAGCAAAATCAAAACAAAACAAAAAGAAAAACATGGTTAGCATGTTCTCCTCACAGCAGGAAGGTTCCGGGTTTGAGAGGGTGCTTCTGTCTAGAGTTTGCGTGTTTTTCCTGTGCTCGCATGGGTTTCCTCGGGGTACTCCGGTTTCTTCCAACAGTCCAAGGGCATGCACATTAGACTAACAGCGGGTTGCAAATTAGGTGTGAGTGTGAATGGTTGTGTTTGTGTTGGACCTGCAATGCTTAGGCGAGCTGCTCGGATTTAACATGCACCTATGTTTCCTGACTCGCTGTACTGTTTGAGCTGCAATACTGGATGAGTTACCTGTAGGGAACATTCTTTTGCTACTTCGTAATGTTTTTATTGCAAACTCGTTTTGGCTTTAATGGAGCTTTGCGAGTGTCGCTCAGTGTAAATCAGTAGGAAACAAATGGAAGGTGTTACGACGAGTCTTTGCTCATTAATCCCAAACGGACCAGTAGCGTGCCGAAGCCAGCTTGAGCTGGAATTTTAGGTTAAAAAAATGTTTCATTTGTATGTTGAAGTATTTACATATTATTTAAAAGAAAGATAAATGAGGCCCTTTGGTTCAAAATCTTCCATGAGAATTCCTGACCAATCGCAACTTCGTCACCACCATACATTACTACTACTTATTCATTCATTCACTTTCTGAACCGCTTATTTCTAATTGGGGTCGCGGGGGGGCTGGCGCCCATCTCAGCCGACCCTGGGTGAGGGCGGAGTACACCTTGGCCATTGCAGGGCCATTGCAACCATTCGCACTCACACTCACACCTAGGGGTGATTTGGAACAGCCAATCAGCCTACTGTGCATGTATTTTGGACTGTGGGAGGAAACCGGAGTACCCGGAGGAAACCCACGCAAGCACGGGGAAAACATGCAAACGCCACACAGAAACGCCCCGAGCTGGGAATCGAACCCAGGACCTTCTTGCTGTGAGGCGGACGTGCTAACCACTACGCCACCGTGCCGCTTTGCGACAATGTCAATTGTAAAAAGCGCTATACAAATAAAATTGAATTGAATTGAATTGAATCATATGCCATCCCTCTCTCCTGTGAGAGCTGGGCCAATTAGCTTCCATGGACTCACCGGTCACGGATGTCTATGGCATCAATCCGGATTCGAACTTGCGATCTCCAGGTTGATAGTCATGCACCTTGTCGATGCTCCACTTTATAATAAAACTGCTGTAACAGAGAAACTCCAAGTTCTACTGAGAGGAATCTCCATTGCAGTTACTGTATTCATTTATTTATTCATTTTCTGAACTGCTTATTCCTAATTCCCATCTCAGCCGACTCTGGGCGAGGGCGGGGTACACCCTGGACAGCTCACCAGGCCATCGCAGTATTACAACAGAAACACACAATTCTGTCAGATTATATTTCTCATAGTGGATTACATCATACATCATTGTGGAAAGGTCTTATTCTTTTATTATAGCAGTGCTCAATAAAATGGTGAATGTTAGTGAAACTTAATAACACTATTGTATTTAAATAATCTTAAACACAATATCCTTCTGCTCTGAACTCATGATAAATACCTCACTGCTCTTTGTCTTTAAGTACATTAAACTTAAATGTGGTTTAAATACAGAAGATATTCACAGAGTAGGTTTTACATTTTTATTTGGAGATTTTCAGAATCATGTTTTATTGATTTTATGGTTTGTTTTGTGTCCGACCCTTTTCCAGTCTGTGAAATTGGATTTTCTTAAGAGTTGCATGAATGGACAGTAATGAAAACAAGCTCAGAATGATCATAATGCCTTAGCAAAACACTTTAGTTACAAATAGGAGGGGCAATCTGGCAAAAATATAAATAAATTTATGGTATAATTATTTAAATTATGTTTATATAAATATATTCTTCAATACTAAAATTTTATCACTGAATCACTTCAACAACCTCAAAAACACAAATAATATCAATCAGGTTTGGATTCTAGGCTTAAAATTACTAAATAAAAATGACACACCTAGGAGCAATATGAAACAGCCAATTAGTCACAGTCACAGCCACAGTCTTTGGACTGTGAGAGGAAATTAGAGTACCCGGAGGAAACCCATGCAAGCAAAACTTTCTTACTGACCCTCTTGATGTGTATTATATAATTTACCCAGTGGCATTTATGGCATTTCAGCACTTGATTATTTTTTCGTAAGGAATGTAACTTTCACACACACTCATTTAATTCTGTTCTGTAAACATCACAATACTTTCTTTCTTTAAAAATTCTTCAACATGTCAATCTTGCCTTTGTATACTTGCTGTGTACTTTATAAGTCAGGATTTAGGCCCCATCATTGTACAGAGACAGCACTCATTAAGGTGATAAATTATTTACTGGTAGCCTCAGACCATGGCTGTATCTCCCTGCTTATGTTACTTGACCTTAGTGCAGCCTATGACACAATTGATCATACAATTCTCCCTGATAGATTAGAAAATGTTGTTGGAATTAAGGGGAATGGCCCTCTTCTGGTTTGAATGTTATTTAACTGACTGTTATCAATTTGTAGATGTAAATGATGATTTCTTTATACATTCTAATGTAATGTTTGGTGTTCCACAAGGTTCTGTCTTAGGCCTGCTGCGTTTTTCTTACTAAGCACTGATAAGACAGAAATACTTGTACTCAGATCACAGGCAGCTAGAAATAAGGTTTCTGATTATGTAGTAAGCTTGGATGGTGTTTCAGTTTCGTCGTGTGTAGCAGTTAAGAACATTGGAGTGAATATTGACCCTGATATTTTATTTGAAGCTCATGTACAGTGGAGCAAAAAAGTATTTAGCTAGCCAACAATTGTGCAAGTTCCAACTAAAAGATGAGAGAGGTCTCCAATTTTCATCAGAGGTATACTTCAACTATGAGAGACAGAATGTGGGGATCTAGGAAATCACACTGTTGATTGATTTTTATTGAATTAATTGGTAAATTCCTTGGTAAAATAAGTATTTGGTCACCTACAAACAAGCAAAATCTCTGGCTCTCACAGACCTCTAACTTTTTTAAGAGGCTCCTCTGTCCTCCACTCGTTACCTGTAGTAATGGCACCTGTTTAAACTCATTATCAGTATAAAAGACACCTGTCCACAACCTCAAACTGTCAGACTCCAAACTCCACTATGGCCAAGACCAAAGAGCTGTCAAAGGACACCAGAAACAAAATTATAGACCTGCACCAGGCTGAGAAGACTGAATCTGCAATAAGTAAAAGCTTGGTGTGAAGAAATCAACTGTGGGAGCAATTATTAGAAAATGGAAGACATACAAGACCAATGATAATCTACCTCGATTTGGGGCTCCATGCAAGATCTCAACCCATGGGGTCAAAATGATCACGAGAATGGTGAGCAAAAATCCTAGCACCACATGGTGACACAGTGAATGATCTGTGAATGAGAGCTGGGACCAAAGTAACAAAGGCTACCATCAGTAACACATTATGCCGGCAGGGACTTAAATCCTGCAGTGCCAGACGTGTCCCCCTGTTTAAGCCATTACATGTCCAAGCCTGTCTGAAGTTTGCTATAGAGCATTTAGATGATCCAGAAGAGGATTGGGAGAATGTCATATGGTCAGATAAACCAAAGTAGAACTTTTTGGTAAAAACTTGTCGTGTTTGGAGGTGATATAATGCTGAGTTGCATCCAAAGAACACCATACCTACTGTGAAGCATGAGGGTGGAAACATCATGCTTTGGGTCTGTTTTCTACAAAGTGACCAGGATGACTGATCCGTGTAAAGGAAACAATGAATGGGGCCATGTGTTGTGAGATTTTGAGTGAAAACCTTTTTCAATCAGCAAGGGCATTGAAGTTGAAACGTGGCTGGGTCTTTCAGCATGACAGTGATCCCAAACACACCACTGGTCAACAAAGGAGTGGCTTTGTAAGAAGCATTTCAAGGTCCTGAAGTGGCCTAGCCAGTACCCAGATCTCAACCTATAGAAAATCTTTGGAGGGAGGTGAAAGTCCGTGTTGCCCAGCGACAGACCCAAAACATCACTGTTCTAGAGGAGATCTGCATGGAGGAATGGGCCAAAATGGGTGTGTGAAAACCTTGTGAAGACTTACAAAAAACATTTTACCTCTGTCATTGCCAACAAAAGGGATATAACAAAGTATCTAAGAATCAGACAATGTGATTTTGTGGGGTTTTTTTTCTCATTCTGTCTCAAAGTTGAAGTGAACCTATGATGAAAATTGGAGACCTCTCTCATCTTTTAAGTGGGAGAACTTGCACAATTGGTGGATGAATAAAAACTTTTTTGGCCCACTGTAGATAATGTTACTCAGATAGCCTTCTGTCATCTCAGACATATTGCTAAAATAGGATTGCTATTGCTATAGATTGCTAAAGGAATATGATGTCATGAGGATGGGTTTCCCTCTTGAGCCTGGTTATTCTCAAGGTTTCTTCCTTGTGTCAACTGAGGGAGTTTTTCCTTGCCACTGTCACCACCTTAAATTACGTTTACTATGTAAATTACGTTTACTATGTAAATTACATTAACTATGTAAATTACTTTACTTTAATTTAAATTAATTTACTATGTAAAGCTGCTTTGTGACAATGTCAATTGTAAAAAGAGCTATACAACTAAAACTGAATTGAATTGAACTGAATAAGAACTTGCATAAAATGCACAGCTATGCAATTATCTATTCATCCAATCATGTGGCAACTTCAACTTCAGTTAAAATTCCCATCATACAACAGAAGAATACACGTGATCTTTGTGACTTGTAGTCTGTAGACTTGTAGACTTGTAGAACTGTAGTATGGCTGTGGGGTCAGATAAGTTGGACTGGGTTTTTCAGAAACTGCTGATCTCCTGTGATTTTCACACACAACCGTTACACACACACACGCACTGAACTCAAAATTTTTTATAATGATGACAATAGAGTACTTGGATTTGAAATATCTCACTGCTGATGCTGTAGATTCTTCAGATTTGTATCCTGGTTACAGGCTGTATTTTTACTGAAGTATTTTTTCTTGTTGTTGCAGAGAATATTTATGTTCAGCTTTGGTTTATGCTAGCTAAGTTTTAATTTGCAGGTGTCCAAAAATACTACAAATAATTTTTAGTTCCCATTCCCTTTACCTGAACAATTTGCAAACGAGATAAAAATGCCCAAGTGCACAGTTGGACTACAGGTGGAACCTGTATTCAAAATATCATAAAGATTAGTTTAGCGGTTTTCTTGAAATAGATGCCATAACAAACTGTTATCTGATGGATGGTGGGCTAAAAAGATTCAAAAGGAGAACTCAAAAAGGTTTTGTTTCAACCTTTCCTGTCCAGTTCCAGTGTGAAAGGCATACATTACAACTTCTGATTTGCACAATAGATTGTTTTTATATAAATGTGCCTTTTTTTAAACAAAGACAATTATTTTTAAATCTGGCACTTATGATAATGTACTAATTAGGATCTATGGCAGACATGGTGGTATTTTATATGGGGTGATGAGGACTGTCTGACAATCCACTGTCTGTCCTCGTAAAAATCTGGCCGTCTGGTGAAGGAATCTCGTGGGAGTAGATATTTTCATTTAGGATACACACAAGAGCTTGGTTAATCCAATCACAAGAAAACGGAAATTACACGTCAAAACATAAACTTTACTCTGATGAAAATTAATGCACAAAGGTTGATGAATAAGAATGTTAGTCTGTATTAAAATTGCAAGGATGATATTGGATATGAAATGCAGTACTTAGCTTGAATGAACAAGGTCAATAGCGTAGGTTAATCTGTGTGTGTGTGTGTGTGTGTGTGTGTGTGTGAGAGAGAGAGAGAGAGAGAGAGAGAGAGAGAAAGAGGAAGTGTGCATCTGTGAAAATGAAGATAATGCCTTGGGTAACAGCAGCCAGAGGAAAATGTACTCATTAGATTCCCACCAAACTGTGTGAATAAGCAGAACACGTTAAACTTTAACTCATGTTAACTACTTTTGCACCAATGTGGCCTTGTTTGCATTTGGAAAATCCTGGGGATGTTTCTGTCCTGCTTTTGTTCTTCCTGGTTGCTCAGAGCTGAATCAAAGGTTTCCATAAAAACAATGCCATGTTCTGCCACATCATTCACTTTAGAGTAAACCAACAAGCATGCAGTGCTCAAAAAGCAACCACTGGAACTCATTGATTATAGCTTTTTACAGAAAAAAATAAATAAACTACATGGTTCACTTTACTTAACTGCAGTAAAACTCATCAATAAAATAAAAGTAAAATGTATTGTGGCATTATATACAGTACACTGAGGTTCAGTTGCAGGCAATTAGGAAAATCATTAACAAATGTTACAATGAAATGCGACATTCTGCAGAAAATTACTCTTAATGAAACAAATATCTTATAAATTCAAAATTCATTAGATATTACATTGTTTTAAAAAGAAAATGGACAGTATAATTTTCACTATGCTTAATGACCAATTTGGACTGAGTGAATAAATCACCAAGCATTGGGCTACCTATTAAATAAGACTTATCTCGCTAATACTTTAACCAGGTATTTATCTTATTAAGGGAAAAAATTTTAGGGGGTGAGACAAAGCAAATTAAAGAAATTATTTTCTCCCATATATTGCATTGGTGCCTGAATATATATAAAAGGAAATGTAGCATGAGCAACAGTTTTTAGAATGGAATGGCAGACTTGGACGAAGCACATACTAGCACATCTCACTCAAGATAAGAAGCTATGATTAAACTGAAGGAAAAACAATAAATGTTGCTGAATGAGCAGATGAATACTATCAGTCATCATGAGTTACAGAAATCATAAAGAGAATAAACAGTCTCCGTCATGCTAAGGGAATTCATTCTGAATTCCTCAGACAGTCCAAAGACATGAACATTAGACTAAGTGGCTGTTCCAAATTGCCCCTAAGTGTGAGTGTGAATGGTTGTGTGTGTTGGCCCTGAAATAAACTGAAAAGCTGTTCGGAGTGTACCCCTCTTTCCTCTTTCTCAACCATGGTACGGGAAGGTTGTGGACATATCAACTGGAAGAGGCTTTATTGGGAGCAAAATATGCAAGAAAATAGTTTACTCTTTGAAAATTTTCAGAGTCGGCTGAGGTGGGCACCAGCCTCCCCGCGACCCTAATTAGGAATAAGCAGTTCAGAAAATGAATGAAAGAATGAATCGACTACACCAGAGAGATGTCAACTTCAACCTCTTTATTTTGTTGTAAGTACTAGAAACTAATGAGACTAGAATCTACACGGCATTCAACATAAAAACAAAACTGAATAAAACTTTGAAGTATTGAGCATTACTCTTTGTAATTAGGTAATCTTTGTAATTAGTTTTTACTTTCCAAAATAGGTGGAGAGGTCCTGGGTACTTTCCTGCATATCAGTTCTTGGTACCGGCGTCACATTACGATCTGGCCAGACATGGACCCAGCGGACAGAGTTCCATTCAGCCAAGTACTAAAGTCACAGGAGCTACAGGTCCAAGCCCATGAGACCCAGCTGTCTGCCATTGCCACAGGAGTGCAGAAGCTCGTGGACCGCCAGGACCTGTTTCAGCAGGACGTGTGCGTGCAGGTGAGTCTGCCGAGCGCGCAGCTGCGGCAGATAACCGCGAGTCAGAAGTGGCTGCTTTCACCTTCACCAATCACTCCGGCGTCCCCCCACCCTGCCTCCAGCAACCCCCCCGCCTACTTCTGTTCGCCTCGCCCCGCCCGATAAGTATTCGGGAGAATCCGGGACGAG
>JBCNYG010000024.1:4827293-4838525 GCA_039654305.1 Porochilus rendahli
GAACCATTGCTGATTTCCATCAAGAGTAGGCTGCATAGCCGTCAGCGTGTTTCTGCCCTGCGATGGCCTGGCGAGCTATCCGGGGTGTACTCTGCCCTCGCCCAGAGTCGGCTGAGATGGGCGCCAGCCTCCATGCAACCCTGACTAGGATTAATCGCTTCAGAAAGTGAATGATGAATGAATGAAAAAACAAAACTTTTAAAGATTTCTAATGCACTTCTTCCGGTTAAGAAGGAACTCCATCAGATTGCACTGATGATACTGTGGACGTGTGCTGGGTGCAAAACTCCAAATCGGTCTTTCCTGTCATGCATGTGCAGGATTTCATGCTGTAAATCAGTGCAAGAGGCTACGAACACAACGATGCAAAGAACACGCACAGTTCCAGACAGAGCAGATGCACAAAGAGTCACATCATACCATCCTTCAAATCCTACTCTTGCATCATTGTTATATCCATGAAAGAAATACATCATGGGAAATGAAATGAAATATGAATAAAATACTGGTTAAATCAAAAAATATTCATGGGGGGGGGGTTGGGGGGGGTTAAAACTATATTTATAGACATCGGGTTATTGTATAACTGAAGGGCTGTCACACAGGGTGCTGCAGTCGTCCCTGCACAACTTTGAGTTCTGCAACAGATTCAAGTCATGATCATATTCCCCTATTTCTCCCAAAAGCTAGAGGTGCTTATTTTGTCTTTGTTGCATGCCCGACTCTCCAGAAGTCAGTCCATTTTCCAGCGCGAGCATAGCGGATACGCTTCATTCTTCATCATTAAGGCGACGAGTTTGGAGGCGCGTGCACGGCGAGCGAACAGGTGCTCGAGACAATGTGGCATTTATTTATTTATTTATTTATTTCCTTTCCCCCCCCCCTTCAAATTTGACATTTCTTTGTGCGCCTCCTCGTGCAAACGTTAATACGGATAAAGGTATGCTGATATATCTATAGACACATCTGGATGCAGAACTTACATGCGTATGTCATGGCGAAACTGCTGCCCACGTCCACCATGTCCACTTGTGGCACCAGTTTGGGGAGCTCGTGCTGCTGAGACAGAGCGAATCGGAACACCTCATATTCGTGCGAGTCGGTCGGGAACAAACCGCCTGGTTAAGACAGAACAGAACATCATATGTTTGTGGAGGCAAAAAAAAAACCCTTCAGTTTCTGCAAAATTAAAACACACGTGTAGGCGCACTAGAAAAGACGCGCGCGACTCCACTCACCTATATTAATGTTACTTGGGAAACTCGAGCACGAGCACCAGCTGAGCATGCTGGTGAGCAGTAAGGCCAGGCTTGGCTCCATGTTTCCTTTTGCATTTGCGAAAATGAGCCGAAATCCGAATGTGTGTGTATATATGTGTATGTATATATTTGTGTGTGTGTATATATAGATATAGATCCCGCTGCCAGCATCCGCCGCTTCACTTTACAGCATGGCCACAAGAGCGTCGAATGCACGCTATAACCCCAGCGCGCACCGCACCGCACCGCACCGACCGCACAACACCGCGCGCACACTGTCTCGGTACGCAGCGTTATGAGCGAGAGTGGCAGCGCGACGCACAGCTACAGAGATTTAAGCACGTCAGCACAGACCTCTCAACACGAACACGCGCGCGCGCGCGTGCGTTTTCCCACCCAACAGGATTGAGTGCGCTCTGGCGGACGATTTCATTCCTCTGCCGGCTTTAAGCACCGCGCCTCTGGACGCGACACACCGGCAACTCGTGGGTTAGTGCGCCGTTTGGGTGAGGAGTGCTCTGGCTTTGTGTTCTGCTTGTCTACGTGGAAATGAATGCGATCTACTGCAAAAAAGAAAAAAGAAAAAAAGAAAAAAAAGAAAAAGAAAAGAGATTAAAAAAGAAGAAAGAAAAGAAAAAGAATGAAACTGATGGAAAAGAACACAAGCCATGAATAAAGTGCCAACAATAACCAATAACCCTATAGTCAGGGGTAGTACTGCTGATGTAGTATTGTCATATAATAATAATAATCATCATCATCATCATCATCATCATCATCATCATCATTTTATTCTTATTGCTAATACCATGTCATTATTTCTCACTCATTTGCTGAACCACTTACTCCTATTAGGGTCGCGGGGAGGCTGGAGCCTATCTCAGCCAACACTGTGCGAAGGCAGGGTACACCCTGAACAGCTCTCCAGACCCTTGCAGAACCAACACACACACACACTCACACACACTCACACACACAACCATTCACACTTACCCTAACGTGCAAGTCTTTGGACTGCGGGAAGAAACCAGGGTACTCTGAAAAAAACCAAAGCATAGGGAGCAAATGCAAATGGACTCGAACCCAGGACCTTCTTGCTGTCAGGAAGTCGTGCTATCCACTGCACCACTGTGCCACCCTGTGTCATTATTATTAGTATTATTACTTTTATTATAATTATAATTATTACTTTTAAAAACACTTAACCACTCATTTGTTGAACTGTTTAATTATTTTAGGGTCTTGGAGACCAGTGTCTCATCCGATTTTGGGCGAAGGCAAAGTACATCCTGAACAGCTCGCCAGACCATCACAGTGCCAACACACACGCAACCATTCACAATCACACATAGGGGTAATTTGAAACAACCAATTAGCCTATTGTGCATGTTACTGGACTGTGGGAGTACCCGAAGGACACCCACACAAGCATAGGGAGAACAGGCAAACTCCACAAAGAAACACCCGAGCCGAGGATTCGAACCCTGGTTCTTCTTGCTGTGATACGGACGTTATTTAGAACAATATTTTATTGATTATTGGTAGTAGTCACAGTAAACATGGCTTAAAATACAAGCAAGTTGGGCCATGTGGGACATGGGTAACGCCTGCACCCTGAACAGCTCGCCAGATGATCACAGGGCCAACATACAGACAAAGATTCAGACTCTTACAATGGTGCGATTTAGAACACTCAAATAGCCTAATGTGCATGGCTTTGGACTGTGGGAGGAAAGCGGAGTACCTGGAGGAAGCCGATGCCTGCACGGAGAGAACATGCAAACTTCACACAGAAATGGCTGAGCTTGGGAATGAAACCCAAGCCTTCTTTCTGTGAGGTGGACGTGCTAAACACTACGCCACTTTGCCGCCCAATAATAATGCTAATAATAATAAAAAATTATAATAATAATAATAACAACAATAATAAAAATAATAATAAAAAATCAATGACAAGAAAACAATAATGATAATAATAATAATAATAATAATCAAAAATTTAACTCCATGTTCTAATATTCAATCCTGAACTCGTGTTACTGTCTGTCTTGAGCTTTTGCTCCTCATTCTCACATGAGTTTCCTCTGCGTTCTTTAGTTTCTTTCCTAGATTGTCTACTCCAAATGGATGCTAGGTTTGAAGAAGTGAGTGAGTGAGTGTGTCCATGATGCCCTGTAATCAACTGCCATCACTTCCAGGGTCAAGATCCACTGCAACCATGACCAGGATAAAGTGCTCCCTAATGTTTAATGTCTGGTTTGTGCTGTGAGTTTCGCTTTGAATTTCCTCTCACAGATAGTTTTTGTACTTCGCCACCAAAAGCCTTAGATTAGAGACAAATGGGTATTTGCTCAGCATTGGCAAATTGGCACTTGATTGCTTAATGTGAACTGTTCAAAACACCCAGCAAGCACTTGCTGATACACTGCAGACACAGGGAACTATGCAGTTTACATGAAAAAATTATGAATAGCTGGACCTTTTGGCTCAGTTTAATTTGAATGATTCTATTTTTTGACAGAGTGGTAAATGTGTGTGTGTGTGTGGGGGGGGTTCTGTGTTCAATTAAAGGTCAGATACAAGATCTACATCTATATAAACGATGTACTAGGGTGGTCCTTAAAAATCAGAAAGTCTAAGCTCCAACCCCTGAAATTCATTGGAATAGCTGAAAAAAACTCTCCTGGTGATTTTTTTCCTCAATCGGAGAACAGTTACCCCTCCCTCAACAACCTTGAGGTTTCACCCTTAGGATCCCCAAGAGGCGGTTTTTGACTGGGTGGAAAAAAGAGCATATAAGGATTAAAATGAGAATGGAAAAAAAAAGTTGTAACATCAGAATTGATAGAAAACAAATTATTCTGCGAAAAGGAAATGTCAATAGTAAAGAAAATCAGAAGTGACTAACAATACTAGACTTAGGAACGAATACTCAAATCAACTGGAGATAAACCATAATTTAGCATTTTAGCATTAGCATTTTATTTATTTTTAAAAAATATTAATTAGTAGTCAGAATTTGGTAAAATTAAGTTCCGGGTGGCCATCTTGGATTTATGCAAGTTAAGTAATGTTTGCCTGCTTAGTTTTTAACTGTAATTTATTTATGTTATTTTAGAGACTTTCAGATTCAAAAACTGTTGAGAAACCTTTCGTTTTAATCTCTTTAAATGCTTAGGCATATTCTGACTGGGTTATTTAGGCAAGAACAATATTATGGGGGTTCATAACTTTGAAGGGTATGTACAGCGGTTTGGTTTTGAGTAAATGCATTTCCTCACTAAGAGAGTCCAGTTCCATCATATTTTGAAATGAATAAATACATAATTAAAAATGCTAACGCTAACACTGACCCCGATTTCCAAGGATCAGATTTTTTAAAGGACTGTTGTTTTAAACGTTTTTATTTATTTTTAGAATAGAACAAAAATGCATAAAAAAAGCACAAGACATTACATCACTAGAAACATAAAGAATAATTTCAAACATGTAAACATAAATAATAGTGCGCCCCCTCGCCAAAACAGTGGATTTTCTTCATATAACGGATGTTTAGTATTGTTACAGTCACTTGTGATTTTCTTTACTATTGACAACATTTCCTTTTCATGGAGTAATATATTTATTTTCATTCCTATTTTAATTCCTTATATGCTCTGTTTATTCCAAGGTAAAAAAGCACCTCTTGGGGATCCTCAGGGTTAAACTTCAAGGTTGAAAGAGGGATAAAAGTTTTGATAAAAATGTAACTTTTTTCCAGTCGATAAAAAGAATTACCAGGTGAGTTTTTTTCAGCTATTATTAAGAATTTCAGGGGTTGGAGCTTAGATTTTCTGACTTTCGCTTTTTAAGAACCACCTTACCCTGTAGAAAAGACTTCCCCATTTCAAGAAAAAAAAAAAATCAGATGGAACATTATCTGTAGGGCAGCACTGTATTGGATGTACATAACGTCTGATTTGTTGAAATATACTGTATGATTTGTCGACAGTATTTACAGCGCTATCATTTTAATCAACACAAGTCAAATGAGTCATTAATTCTGCATGAATTGCACAGGAAAAACAGACCTCCCCGGGGTGGGATTTGAGGTTGGAGTTGGGGTGGCACACAGGGTGGCTTATTTAAGATAGACAGCTGCTACCATGCTACTGCGTATGATTGGTGGTTTTACTGTTGCTGTCAGTGTGGTGAGTTTTGAAGATTTTCTCTTATAAGTGTTTGTTAGATTTAACCCTTTTTTCTCTTTGTGTATCCTGAATATTAACACTGCTAATCAGTCACTCACGCACTCACTCACTGAACTGCTGAACTGGCGTATTAGGGTTGCAGGGAGGCTGGATCCTATCTCAGCCGACACGTGGCGAAGGTGAGGTACACCCTGAACAGCACAACGGACCATCGCAGAACAAGCCCCCTCTCAACCATTCATACTCACACTCACACCTTGGGGCAATTTGGAACAGTCAGTTAGCCTAATGTGCATGTCATTGGACTGTGGGGGAAAACCGGTGTGCCTGAAGGAAACCCAAACAGTGCCTGAACCTGGGACTTGCACATAGGATGTTATTGCTGTGAGGTGGACGTGCTAACCACTACACCACCATTCTGGCTCGCATTGCAATTCGGACAAAGAAAAACCCAGTGCACTTGGTTTTAAAAAAAGAACAGAAATGTTGCCAAAAAAAAAAATAAAAATAGTTTGCCTAATTGTACGAAACAGTGTTTTAAAGACACACTCTGGTCAAGGTCGTTAATTCCAGGTCTCAAGTACTTTCCATAAATTTGTAGTCCCACTGCAAATACATTTTCTGCAGGTTTCCTGTTATCTCCTGAAAATGCAAATGTTTTAAGCAATGCCTTTCAAATGATAAAACCTTGCACTATTCCATTAAAGGAAGGCAGGCACATGACTCAACTCACCGGTTAATTACCAGGTTTAGGAGATGTTCTGGAGCAGGGATATCACCAGTCTGCTCAGAACTCCATCCCTCCAGAGCTCTCATAAACCCTCAACTTGTGATTAGAAAACAGAGTGGTGACCCAGCACATTCGTGCTATGTAGGGCAATGAACGTGTTGGGAATATGTTTCACAAACTTCAGATTAATAGACGCAGTCATTAACTGGAACCCGCCGACAGTGGCTTTGTCTCTGTCGTAATTATTTGCAAATACTTTTCAAAACTCTTCGGGGATGGTGCAGAAGTCGTGTAGAAAACTTGGTGGTTCCTAAGAGGTCAGTTTAAAGCTCATTTTGTGCAGTTTTCAAGACTTTTAATGAAATGGGTTTTTTTATTGAAATAAATAAATAAATAAATAAAACAATGTAATTCCTCTGGTGAATGCAGAACCAGCATTCAGTTGTGCAGGACAGGGATTCTAAACGAGATCTCTTTCCATGCCACCACATGGGAAATATGTTGATTTTTGTGGGTTGAAAGTATGCGGAGACCAAACACAAGTGAATAAATTGGTGAGTTGAACCTGTTCTCTGATTGGCCACATTGCTCACGTCATAGACTCGTCATTTCACTGCGCAAATCATAGAGCGGTCTTCAAAGCAGGACAAATCCTGCAAATATTATTTCCGACATCAAAAAAATAAATCAGATAACAAGACTGGAACAATAAGATTATGATCTTTCTACCGGTTTGATTCTCCGCTTCAGTACACAATGCTAGTCTATTTGGGCTGATGTTGAGACTGTTGCATTGAATTTAAAACAATATTTTATCCATCAGGAGCTTTTTGGTGACTAATTCCGTTTAATGCTTAAGGATAGGATTATTCTAGAACTTTCTTTTTCACAGTAGCAAGATACACCTTCCACACTACGTTTTCACAACACACTGCAAGAAATATATTAAAAATGTACAATCTGTGGTGCATTGGAGAGCTATCCAGCCACCCTACAGCTCCAGGGTCTCCAGTACCATCCCTTTTTTGTACATTTATGGCACTCGGCAGACACCTTTATCCAGAACAACTTTCATTTCATCACATGTATACAACTGTGCATGCGTCGAGGTTTATGGGCCTTGCTTGAGGTCCCAACAATGGCAGCTGTGTAGCTTATTCTGATCAGTAACCCCCCGCCCAAATCACTGAGCCGTCACTGCACTGTCCGTATCTTTGTGGGTTCCCTCTTGTCCCAACACTGGACTGGTATACTAAATGGCCGAACATATGCAGACTCCTGGCCCCCATTCCCGTATGGATTTCCTTCTTAAACTATTGGCACAAATTTGGAATCACACAACAGTATGCAATGTCTTTGTATGCCGTAGTATTACAGTTTCCATTCAGTGTAAATAAGGAGCCCAGACATGTTCCGTGAAGACATGGTTTGCCAAGGCTGGAGGGAAATAACTTAAGATCGTAGCTTTAGAACGAACTGGAATACCAACAGCACCCCAGCTCTACTTGCACAACATCACTGATGCTATTGTGACAAAAAGCAGTCTATTGGAAAGGCTTTCCAGGCGAGTTGGGATTATTATCAAGCCAGACATTACGTGTCCTGGAAGCATTCTCCGAATTGAGCCTATAGGACACTGGGACACATATCCCAGTAACCATGGACCTTTGTATGGGCTCTTTCTTTTCTCCTTGGAGGGGGGACATCCGTACTGTTTTACACCCTGTAATCTTTCACAACCCACCCCATCCCAGTATGCCACCGCCTGATGATGGTTATTATGATACCAAAGGTACCAAATCTGGAATAAGGTTTTCAACAAGTCTATTTAGGTATGCTGGCAACGTGTCTAAAACCAAAAATAATAATAATATGTATATTATAGTGTATATCTCCCCTAGATTTGTGAGTAACAGATTGCCCCTAATAAAGGTTTGAGTGCATGATACCTGTGATGGTACATGTGATGGACTTGTTTCCTATACAAGGTGCTTTCCCAGCTCATGCTTTATCCCAGCCTTCCTGGGATAGGCTCTGGATCCACCGCGCCCCTGCTGGAATAAAGATGAACGAATGAACGTTCTTATGTAGAAGTGACTAGTGATGATTTTTTTTATTTTCCAAAAACACTGAAACAGTTCAGCTAATTCTTTGTAGCTTACTTTTTGTTGGCGTTTTTGTCTCCTGTACTCCTCCTCCTCTAACACCATGCTCAGCAACACTCCGTGACCGCTGTTCTAGTTTATCTTGTTAGGTCTCATTAGTCAGCTGGGATTTGCCCCTTAGTCTGCGTTTACATAGCCCTCAGCTTGTATCTTTCTCATTCTGAAGTATTGCGCTTGCTTCTCCAGGCTGTCTGAGCTAGACTTTCCAAGGTTTCCTATTTCTTTGCTTGTAAACCTGGTCTCTTTGTTTTTCACTCCTGCTGCCCCGTCGTGTTTTAGCGTCTCAAAAAAATCTCAGCACGTCCTGTTAGATTTACGATTCTGGAGTTACCTTTGATAAACATGCCTGAATGTCTTTGACCTCACCTCTGAATCTTTCCGAGATAAGCCGAGTAAAGCGACTCTGCAGCTTTTTCCGACTCGTGGCTCGCACTTATTCCACATCTGATTTGTGAAACAGTAATTCGGTTTCTTTTTGAATATAAATGTTGGACACTGTACAGCGCAAATCCCCCATTCCGATTCAGGTTCAGATTCAGTTATACCGTAGCAAAACCGTTTCAGCTCCATCACTGAGTCCAAGACAAGGAAACCACAAGAGATTTACCCAATTCTGAGTGTTATGAGTTGGATATTACAACATTACCACAATAATACTCACTGGTTCATCTAATATAACCTTGTAACTAATAACACTTTTGCAGGGTGCCCCCAAATAGGGACAGTAAATCAATGTATAAAAAAAAAACACCCTGCAAAAGCTCAGCGCTAAAACATTTACATTAAATTTCTATGTCGCAAAATCCCTAAAACACTCTGCATATGTTACGAACAAAGCAGAGACATCTCGATTGCTGGCGTTTTCAAAATCATTGCTGACATACGGCTCCCGATTGGCGCAACACTTTGCCCTGTCATCTGCAAGGTCTAATTCCAATGATGTCACTGCCATGTGTAGCCAGAAGCCCGAGACAGCAAAATTGGCCAGGCTTTCAGGGAAGGAGGGGGTGGCATATGCTTTCAATCACACGGACACTGTCAATCACATTGATACCAGCCAATCATGGGCATCTGGATAGTGCTTTCCTTTTAGTTTGTTACGCCGTCTCAGGCATCAAATGAGCAGCAGTTTTTTAAAAATGTGATCGAATGACATGACGTGCCATAGAGGAAATTTGTGATCGTCCTCGAACAAATTGACTCGCTCACAAAGGAGTTGGATGTATTTAATAATACTACTGCTGAGGGGCCGGAGACGTAGTGGTTAGGGTGCTGTGCTCATGATCGAGAGGTCGTGGGTTCCAAACCCCATTAAACCACCACCGTGCTAAGACCCCTGGGCAAAGGTCTTAAACACAAATGTGCCTCTGTCCTCCCAGCAAGATAAATAGGTACCAGTAAAAACACTAGGAAGGTAACCTAAATGGACTAGCATCCCAGCCCGGAGGAGTCCAACGCCTACTCACTTCATGCTGGGATAAGCTCAAGCCTGAGACAGTAGGCTCGGGTGTAAAAGCCCAACCGACTTTACCTAATACTACAACCGCTCATTCATTCATTCATTTTCTAAACTGCTTAATCCTAATTACGATTGCGGGGAGGCTGGTGTCCATCTCAGACGACTCTGGGAAGAAGGTGGGGTACACCCTGAACGGCTCACCAGGCCATTGCAGGGCCAACACACATACAACCATTTACACTCTCATTCACACCTAAGGGCGATTTGTAACAGAGAATCAGCCTACTGTGCATGCTTGTAGAGTGTGGGAGGAAACCAGAGTGCCCAGAGGAAACCCATGCAAGCATGGGGAGAACATGCAAACTCCACACAGAAACATCCTGAGCCCAGGAATTGAACCTATGACCATCTTGCTGTGAGGCGAAAGTGCTAAGCACTGCGTCACAGTGCCACCCACCACCACTACTTATACTACTACTACTACTACTACTAATAATAATAATAATAATAGTAATTATGTCTTTACCAAGCAGAAGAAGAAACTTTATGAAACATTACCATGAACTCTTGTAATAAAGGATTATCATAAACAACAGTTTTTAATGCTAATGTGTAGCTAATTACAAATCATAGCATAGCAGGAGGTTAAAATGGAGGTGTTGACTGTCTATAACGTCTCCGGGCGATTCTTTGCATTTACTGCATAATGAAAGCACAAAAAAGAAAGAAAGAAAAAACCGTAGGACTTTAGCAGAGTTTCATCCAAAGAAAATACATTTTTTCAGAAGCTTTATGGATGACTCTGAGAAGACCGTGTCCCTCCGGCTGTTGATTAGCATTAGCTGTTTCGTGGGCATGGTGCTTGAATATATAAGTTAATGATGATGGTGCATTATTAAACTCTCAAAACACCAGAGATGAAAACAATTGAGCTGTCAACACATTCAAGACGTCTCTTTTTCACTCTCTGTTGTTTCCTCAACTGAGTAAAAATACGTTGAAGCAAAGTGAAGGCTGTTGAGACCCGTGACAGTCTCTGCTCTGACAGTTTCTTTCACTTGAAATTATAAAAGTATTAATTGTAATCCCCAAACACAAAGCCATACACTTTACACCAAAGTCCAATAAAATGCTGTTTCATTACTCCACCATTACAGAACCAGGATCCTCGAGGGTTTTTTATCATCATGTTATCTATGTCCTAATACCTTTCATAAAAATACCAATATTGCATGTTTTATAATGCCTACATCCAGCCTTTATCAAATTGTAAAGTAAATTGAAGACATAAAACAACTTTATTTTTACAATGTGAGCTTTTAGCATTTGTCAGAAAATGAAGTGAAACATGTCAAATAAGGCGGCACGGTGGCGTAGTGGTTAGCACGTCCGCCTCACAGCAAGAAGGTCCTGGGTTCGATTCCCAGCT
>JBCNYG010000024.1:4860245-4872501 GCA_039654305.1 Porochilus rendahli
CCCCCCCCCCCCCCCCCCCCCCCCCCCCCCCCCCCCCCCCCCCCCCCCCCCCCCCCCCCCCCCCCCCCACCCAACTCACTGACATCCACCATGCGTGAGCCAATAATTATATTGCCCCCTGCTCCAAGTAACCCTGACACCCTGAAAGTGTTTGTCAATTTGATTCGAGTATTATCCACTCGGAATAAGGATTTTGAATCCCCAGATAGCGGACTAATCAGATCACGCTGTACCCTCATGGTTGAAGGTAATAAGGATTATGAGCTAATATTCAATACATTAGTCTTATTTCTTGTTAACGGGGAGCTGCCAATTAAAAATAATGAGACAGAATGCTGAAATAGCAAAATATATATATTTTTAATATAATGAGATATTAAGGCAAAGCAATTAGTTTTGTTAAAATGTGAGCAAAGAAATAAAACAAAATTAATTTTAGATAATGAAATTTTCTTGTAGTTATAAATAAATTTTAAATATGTTAATGAATAAATAAATGAATGAATAATGCCATTGAGATACGTTTTATTGTTGTTATTAAATAAATAAATAAATATTCAGGTAAAATAAGCTTTTTGTTGTTATCAATAAACAAATTAATAAATAAATAAATAATGAAATACATGTAGAAGCAATTACATAATAATAATAATAATGGGTTATTAAGTCAAAATAAGGACCAAGCACTGGAATGTTATTTTCCGCAACTTGCAGTTGATGTCTTCCATAATTTATATCCATCATCCCAGTTAAAAGTTATATATAGCTTATAGCATTAAAGTGGGTGACACTTCCTGGCAGTTTTATATAAGCATCCCAAAGCGTGAGGTTGCAACTGATTTTTTTTCCCCTTCTCCGTGAAACAATAAATAAGGAGTGCAATATCCCTTTGTGAAGTAAACGCTCCTGGCAGTACATAACTCTGGGGAAATGGTTTTGTCTACAGTATTCTGGTCTAATGGGGATGTATAGTGTTGATTTCTGATAGCAGTGCATGTGGAAAGTCAGAACAGCCACAGAAGTGGTTTCTTCACAAGTGAATTGGATAAACACCAATCAGCCACATCATTACAAACATGATGACCACTGACAGGTAAAGTAAATAAGACTGATGATCGTGTTTTAGAGGCACCTGCCAAGGAGTGGGTGTATAAGGCAGAATGTGACGTGTTGGAAGCAGGAAAAATGAGCAAGCGTAAGGATCTGAGCCTCTGACAGTTGTGATGGCTAGGGTGTATTTCCAAAATAGGAGATGTTGTGGGGGGGTCTTGTGGGGGGTTCCTGGTATGCAGTGGTAATTTCCTACCAAAGATGGCCCAAGAAGGGACAACCAGTGAACTGGCAAGAGTATCATGCATGCCCAAGGCTCATTGATTCTGAAACTGTTAATGCGCACAGTGCATTGCAACTGTGTATACTTCTGTATACACGGCAGCCTTGCTGCAGACCTGCCAGGTGGTGTTAATGTTATGGCTGATCAGTCTACTTTGAATTTAAATTGGATCCACTGACATGCATAGTGAAACTGACACTTTTCTAATGAACCTCAGTCCATGCTGACTACATCATGAAGTATATCAATGAATATCATTATGTGCTGTCTGCACTACATGGCCAAAAGTTAGTGGACACCTGAGCACCATATCCATATGTAAGATTTGAGCATCCTCTTCAAGATTGAGTCCCCTTTTTGCGGTTAAAATAAGCTCCGAATCCCCTGGGATGGATTTTCACTAGTTTCTGGAGTGCAGCTGTGGAATCTGAATTTGTGCTCATTCAGCCACAAGAGCATTAGTGAAGTCAGCCAGTTACGTTGGGTCAGGGGGCCTGGGCTGCAGTCTGCGTTCCAGTTCGTCCCAAAGGTGTTGTACGGGGTTGAGGTCAAAGCTCTTTGCAGGCCACTTAAGTTCTTTTACTCTAAACCTGGCAGACCATGTTTCCATGGACGCTTGCTTTAGGTACAAGCTTAGTGTCATGATGAAACATGTTTGGGCATATTAGTTCTACTGAAGGGAGCGTACGAAGACATATTACATGATTCTGTGCTTCCGAATTTGTAACAAAAGTTCGGAAAAGAATTCTAAATGTCTGACAAAGAGACAGGAGGATAAAACTGGAAACGGCAAAGATGCAGATGCTGCGATTTTTTTCAGGGACTGACAAGAATGGACAGAATTAGCAACCGATATGTTAGAGGGACAGCGCAGGTAGGAGTGTTTGAGGATAAAGTAATAGAAGCCAGATTGAGATGGGTTGGACATGTGGGGAGGCGGGATGAAGGGTATATTGGTAGAAGAATGTTGAGGACGGAAACGCCTGGTAGGAAATGAGGAGGACATGCAGGTGATTGGTGTGTTGGAAAGTGAAGGATGATCTGTGGTTGCGACCCTGAAGAAGAAGAAGAAAAAGAAGAAGAAAAAGAAGTAGAAGAGGAAGAAGATACTAAGGATTTTTTAGATACTGAAAATCCTGTAGGGACTGCACAGTGGCATAGTGGTTAGCATGGCTGCCTCACAGCAAGAAGGTCCTGGGTTCGAGTCTCAGGATTGGCAAAGACATTCCTGAGTGGAGTTTGTTTGGTCTTCACATGCTCACCTGGGTTTCCTCAGGGTACTCCAGTTTTCTCCCATAGTCCAATGACATGCACAGTAGGCTAATTGGCTGCTCCAAATTGTTGTGTATTGTTGTGTGTGTGTTGGTGTTGCAATGGGTTGCTGTTCAGCTGTTCAACGTGTACCCCAACTTTGCCCAGTGCTGGCTGAGATAGACCCAAGCCTCCCAGTGGCCGTGAAAGGATTAAGCAGTTTAACAAATGAAGGGACAGTTGAGTCAAAATCTAGGTGCAGGGCTGTAGAAGTTTAGTAATGGACACTAAGAAAAAGTTGAAGCTTTCGATGCAGTGTAAGGAAAAAGGACGATTTATGTTGTTTTGATGATTTTATTCAATGGATATATTGTAGTGTTAACAAAAACAACTATAGAGAAAAGCCAAATGACCATCACTTAGCTGGCATCAAAATCCTGCACAGTATGCTGTATGTATCATCTTTTATTAAATGTATTTTGGATTCTGTTTGTTTAGGATCCAACCCTAGACTGTGTTTTGTATTATTATTTTTATATTATATTCTGTATAATACACTTGAAGTTTAATTCATATTTTTGTATACATGCGGCATGGTGGCACAGTGGTTAGCACGCCCGCCTAACACCAAGAAGGTCCTCGGTTCGATTCCCGGGCTCAGGGTGTTTCTGTGTGTTTGAGTTTGAGTGTTGGAGTTTGCATGTTCTCCCCGTGCTTGCATGGATTTTCTCCTGGTACTCCAGTTTCCTCCGACAGTCCAAAAACATAGTAGGCTAACTGGCTGTTCCAAATCACCCCTAGGTGTGAATGGGAGTGTGAATGGTTTTGTGTGTTGGCCCTTGGATGGTCTGGCGAGCAGTACAGGGTGTACCTTCCCTTCGGCGCCAGCCTCCTTGTGACCTTAGTACGATGAATCACTCAGGCTAATGAGTGAGCGAGTGAGTAAACATTATGTGAACACTGTTTTCCATACTGCAAATAAATAAATGATTGATTTTGCTCTAAATCATTGAAACTCTGAGCAATGTGTAAAACAACCTTTAAATTTGCACATTGGGTGCAGAATATCACTTCCTCCTTGTTTGGAGTTTGAAGCAATTAAATAAACACCCCTGGCTACGCTATTTATGCGTCATTGTCATATTTCATTGGTTCTAATTTCTAACGTTCTCTCAAATTATCGTATCTAAATATCGTAAATAAAAAATTCTGGGCACATTCAACACCTAGCAATAAATGTGCTCATGTTGCATTGGGATTCGATTATATGACCCATTTTAAGGGAAAACAAACAGCTCCGTGAAAGCCTGGTGCTATCAAATTAATGTCCGTGACAATAGCTAATTATATTTTGATGGCCAGCTGACATCCCTTGCGTCGTATCTAAAGCAAGAAATCTTATTTGGCATTTTACATTTCTCTGTAGGTGTGTAACAATGTCTTATGCAAACTGGCCGTATGCAGTGTAAGAAGAAACTTAATTAATAAATCAGATAATAAATAATGCATGAATGTTCTAAATAATTGAGTTCTGCATAAGTGGTCCAGCTGTGATTGGAAGGTGTGGTGGAAAACATCAGATTGCTCTGTCATGGTCTCTGATTTGCTTAATGTTGTTTCCTAATCAGCTTTCCACTTCCTTGTGCAACTGGGCAAGAACTCATCCACCGGGGCAAACGGGGCTGCACCATATAGGGCACATGCCATGTACCAAATGTTTATTTTATTGAAGTAATTATTCACAACGCCGTGCACTTTACATTTCATCAAAATAATAGTAACCAACAGCCAATCAATATAAGTTGATGTCTTCATTATTTTGGTTGCCTTTTTAGATGTCACGTAGCATGCTCGCTGCTGCATATGGCTCCATAGAAATAATAATGCACCTAGTGGTCATAAATAGGAACTGCAACTAGCACTAATAGGTTAAATCCCACTTCCACTGCTGTATCCTTCAAGGAAACCAAAAAGAATGTGGTCTACAAACAAGTGTCTTTTCTTCCAAATTTATCCATCCATCCAGCCATGCGTTTGTCTTCTGCTTATCCCGGGTCAGGCTGCGAAGGCAACGGGTCTAGGAGGGCAATCTTGTGCGATCCCGAGGAATTTCCAGGCTAGATGGGATCTATAATTTCTTTAGTCATTGCCAATTTCAACCCATCAAGTATGCTTCATTATTACACAATTGCCACCAACCAGGCAGTGATGCCACCCAACCAAACGTTTCTAACTGCTGGACATGCATATTCAGGAGCAGGGTAATGCACCCAAAGAAGAGTTCTATCCACCCCCTTGTATGCATTAGCACACAGACACCCATAACTAGCTAGTGATTGCTCTAAGTAACAGGGAAGTGAGCGCATCCCATCCCATCCCATCCCCTAACCAGTGAGCTCTTCTGAGTTAGCAGCCATGGATGACTGTGTTCTTCAAACCGGGCTCAAACTTGCAAACTCTCGTCTGGAGACTAAACAATGTTATGGGATGAGTTAATGAGACAGTCTGTTCTACAGCAAAAATTTTATTTGCATAATAAGCCGATCCCTTGCCTCGTAAAGCACTGTTCCTTCTGCCATCAAGCAACTTCACAGATTAAATAAAATTTTATATTGAAACCCATTGACTCTTGAGATTGAGATGGCTGGGATGTGAAGAATCCACCTGTTTGAGCCTCATGGCTTGGAAAAAGCAGGCTGTATTTTCGCGGCTTCATTAGAAGGAACCAATTGCACCACTGTGGTCGTGAAAGGATGCAGCCCTTGAAGGATGCAGTATCGGAATTGGGATTAAGCAATAGAGGCACACTAGGTAGGAATCATGCTGCCCCCCATGCTTGTTCAATGAATCTTATCAAAGGAGGACGAGCAGCAGCATTGCCTGGAGGACTGTGTAGTAGAGGTCCATTCGAAATACACATGACCTCATTTCCAATACAAAGGCTGCGGAAAAAGTGTTGCCTTCCATTTCCAAAGGCTTAATAATTTTCCAGAGGTTGTAGATCAAATGTGTTGAAACCTGGCAACCCAGGTCTACAGTATTAGCTCTTCTGTGTATGGCAGAGAAAATTGCTGTATGGATATTGCTGCAGTTAATAAATGAAAATCAAAAAGCACTTAAAATGAGTTGCTGGATGGTATGATCTCAAGTCTAAACTTTCTATTATGGGATTACTCTAAAAAATATCACCAAGTAGCCAATCGGGTAAATCAAGTATGATATCGTTCCACGGACGTCATTAACGGCAAGCTGCTCCAACAAAGTGTATGTTTGTGAGCCAGTAAGGTTAACTGTAATATTTACTGTAGATTTCCAGTTTACAACTTGTCTGCTTATCATTGTTACCATTTCATGGAAATTCGAGGTCCAAAAGTCTAGATTGATGAATATTAAACTAAATGAAACCCCAGAGATCAGATATCTTGACAGGCCTTGCTGCAGTTGTCAAACTGCCTGATGTTTTCAGCTACCACCTTGAAATCAGCCTCTGGAGCAGAGGACACATCAGTGTTGTCTGACTCATCTTGTAAGAACTAATCGAGGCTCGGCGTAGACTGTGCCGCTCTTTGATTTTCCCTTTTAGAGAAGCCTGTCATGATACTTTGATTTTCACCAGTGGGAATGGATGGGGTGATATTCTTCAGAGGCATTAGCTTGGAAAATGTGTCACATAAAACCTTACTCATTTTTTTTTTTTTTTTATTTTAAACTTCAATGAATGTAGGGATTTTTGTTGGTTTGTTTTGCCAAACCGCTTCATCCTACTAGGGTCGCGAGGAGGCTGGTATTTTCATCACAAACAGCTGGAAAAAAACCATCGCACTGCAACACACACACACGTCCATTTACTTTCACACCTAGGGACAGTTTAAAACAGCCACTTAGGCTAATGTGCATACGATTGGAGTGTGGGGAGAAACCCGGAGAAGAAACACACAAGCAAGGGAGAACAAGCAAACTCCGCACAGAAACACCCGAACCCGGGAATCGAACCCAGGACCTCCTTGCAGTGAGGCAGACATGCTAACCATTCTGCCACCCATTAACAGGTCTAACACTAGGATTATGGTTTTGCATTACTTATTAGTGCGATAAGTTGGTGATGATATTTTGTGTTTTCTCTATATCATGGTGCAAAACGTCCAAATTAAATGCCACCTGGCCATTTTCAGATTTATCTGATGGTTTCTAATGGGGTTCAGAGTGCCGATGGTGTAATGGTGATTTAATGGACCAAACTGATGCCTGTAATATTCAAACCTATAACGACGTTACACTTCAGGAAATTTGCAATAAAACAAGAAAGCACTGCCGATTTTAATGTAGCTAGAACTTTAAAAAAATGTTTAAATCCATTAACGTACAACAATGTGACTAATTACAGAGTGAATTCATTGCTGAATTGTAGCCGCCTTTAAAAGAATGGTTTCTTAAAAAGTGAAACCGTTTGAGCTTGACGGGACCATCTGACATCACATTTCCCCCCATCATTTTTATGTTTAATGCGAACATTAACTGAAGCTCTTATTCCGGATTGCTCGGCATGATTGTAGGCATTACACTGCTGCCACATGACTGGATAATCGCATGATGATCGAGCAGTGTTCCTTATTAAGTTGTGAGGGTAAGTCAATGCTATAAACTCAGTGATGATGAAATTGAATAGTTTATGTCTGTTTTCTCATGTGTAGACACTGAATCCTAGCCAAGAAGCGTCGGGGTTGTTCCACGAGTCAAAGGCGCCACTGAGTTACTCCTTTAAATTGTTTAACACTTATTCCATAAAATTAAATGTTATATGACCTGATCGCTAACAAAACAACTTAGTGGGAAAACTCACTCACTCACTCACTCACTCACTCACTCACTCACTCACTCGGAACAGCCAAATACCCTTACATGCATGTTTTTGGACTGTGGAAGGAAACCAGAGTACCCAGAGGAAACCCACACAAGCACAGTGAGAACATGCAAACTCCATACTGCAAAAGAAATTCTATTAACTTAGACAAATTCTCATGAATAACTCAAGAGAAAAGTAGCCAATCAGAATGCATGGTTGCTCATATCCACCGGCTGTGAACATAATAACATGCATACAGATGCGGGGTTGTTTGGGGCACTACAAAATTACTATTATATAAGGACTTACTATTCATAGGTACATGTTTGAGGGATATGAACCTAAATAATTAAATAAATATGAATTGAATAGTTCATTGTATGAACTGCTGACAACATTTCCCCCCAATTTCATATAAAAATATTTTCACTCAAAGCATTTAATCGCAAAAATAATAAACCCGTATAAAGCTGTTTTTTTTTTGACATTTGAAGGAGTGGACGATCAGGCTGGTCAGTGGAGAGCTGTTGGAATGTGATTAACAGGAAGACGGATGGTCACAAGCCATCAAACAAAGCTGAGCTGATTGGATTTTTGTACCAGGAGTGGCATAAAGTCACCCAAGAGCAACATGAAACACGAAAGACTGCTGGAGAGAAAACCAAGATGCATCAAAGCAGTGATTAAAATGTCAGGGTTTTTTTCACCAAATATTGATTCCTGGGCTCTTCCGAAGTTCAAACATTAGTACTGTGCTGTTTAAAATTGAATCTTGATTTCAATGCATTTTTTAAGGCCTGATCTTGTTATTTTTGACCAGCTGCCATTCTCTGCAATGAAATCCTCTAAGTCACAATGTTTTATATGAAATTTGGTGGACATGTCAGAAGTTAATGGAATTCAATAATAGTTTTCATGCTCCTCAAACACGCTGCTAAAAATAAAGATAAAGAGATCTTCATTGTCAACTGTTGCATGAACGATGAAAATGAGTTTAGCAGCAATTATATCTATATATATTTTTTAAAAAGTGCACAATATGTGCATATACCTATGTACATATGTCAGTCATTGACAAAAGTCTTGTCGCACATGTGGACATTCATGTATAAAATCCCATATCTCACCAACCTATTAACCGATTTTAATAAACTATTAATTACATTAATCCTACAAGTACACAGATTGTTTTGTAAATGCAACAGGAAACTGTAAATTCAATTATACTTTTTACAGCCGATAAACATATCCATTCTAGGCAAAGGTTTTTCGATAAAAGTCTTGTCACATCAAGTTCTGAATCAAAGTAATGATCAGTAATGATTAGTAAAATTTGTAAAATATAATTAGTAAAATTAATAAAGGTGCTTGATTAACTAAGTGTACATAAAATACAGGTATTATAGCAGCTTTCAGGCAGGTTTGGAAGGGTTCGGATTCGGGGCTAGTGTAATTCCAATTACACGCTCTGCTATCCTCACCACCCACTGCAGGGCCTTCCTGTCCTCTGCAGTACAGCTGCTGAACCACACTGTTGCTGGACCTCCCTCCTGTAGGCTGACTCGTCGTTATCTGTTATCAAACCTATGACGGTGGTGTCATCGGCGAATTTGATGATGGTGTTGCTGGTGTGGATGTGAACAGTCGTGTGTGAAGAGGGAAAAGAGGAGGGGGGTGAGGACACACCCCTGTGGTGTTCCGATGTTCAGGATGAGAGTGGTGGAGATGTGGTCTCTATCCTGACGTTTTGAGATTTGTTGCTAAGAAAGTCCAGTATCCAGGTGCATAGTGAGCTCTCTAGGCCCAGGTTGCCCAACTCCTCAACCAGTTAAAATCCAAGAGCCTAATAAAAATAATTTTGCAGTGGTCTTTGAATTTTTGTCTCGGCATGGTCGTTATTGTAAACTAGGTTCATAAATGTATTTTGTAACCTGGTAATCAGTCTCCTATACCTCGCCCTGAAAATTGCATTGATTACACGCCTGCATTAATCTATAACTTGAGTATTACTATTGGGTTAATGCAAATGTTAGAGAAAATGCACAAAAATCAAAGATAAGCTTGTTGATGTGCCATCAAACAGCAGAGCAGCAGTCTGAATGCATTGTCAAAATCTAATATATTGATTTAGGCACTGCAGAACTCCCTATGAGATCTAAGTGAGTTGTGTTTATAAATTTTTTCACTGATGTTTTCCCCCCAAAAAACCATTGGAATTTTTTTTCAGTAAAAACATTGCAAACTCTATATTCACCAAAAAATATGCTATTTGTCTCCCAAGTGGCACATTGACATGCCACAGCCATCCGTGACCAGGAGTCCGTGGGAGCTGATTGGCCGAGCCCTCACGTGAAGGAGGGATGGCATACGTTCACTTCTCTGTCACTCACAGCGATCACCAGCCAATCATGGGCTTGTCTGTAAGCTCATTCGTAAGAGGGGGTGGATATTGCTTTCCCTAAGAGTGTGTTACGCATGCGCAGCAGTTCAAAAAAAGGCGGGTGGTAGCATCGCATGAAGGGGGCATGTGCATGCTTACGCCCCTCCCTGGTTGGTGGTGGCCATGTGATAGGGAAGGCAAAAGTTGATGGGTGGGAATTGTATACGACTAAATTAGGGAGAAAAATGGGGGGAAATCCAAAAAATGTTAAAAATTTAAAATGCTATTCTACTAATATAAGGATTCTGTAATCAGTACTTGTTTGCTTTGCAAGGGCAGATACATATGCATAGCGTTTATTATTTCAGGTTTTACAAATTCATGAAAGCAAAATATGTGCTAGTCTTTTACCAGAACATACCTTTAAAACCAGAGACACTTAAAAAAAAAAAGCACAACCACACATGCTTTTAAAAAAAGAAAGAGAGAGAGAGAGAGAGAGAGAGAAAGAGAGAGAGAGAGAGAGAGAGAGATAGAGACCAATGGAGTGATATAAGGCAATGTTGTTGTTTTTTTTACCCTATATTAAATTGAAGCGTCTAGACTCTTGGAACATGATTGTGTGTACATTGTTGTTGTTGTTGTTGTTGTTGTTTTTATTGCAATGTTTACACTTTTTACATATAGCATCTATTTCAGGCATCCCAAATTGACCTGTACTCCCTATAGCCTATAACCTGCACTTCTGTAGGCGTGTTATAATGATGAGTGCGCCCTCATAAGTGCACTTCTTATCCAGTAGTGTGCTGTTTGGGATGCAGCCTGAGACACAGCTGGAGTACAAACTAAATCTGTGTTTATTTGCTTTGACGCAAAATACAAGAATAAACCGCTTGAAGATTAGGCTCATTTACATAAATTCAAAATACAGCTCCCCTCGCTTTAATTATATTAACGTGTGCAGGCGCTGTGTAGCTTAACTAACGAGAGAGACAGAGAGAATGAGTGAGAGCTGTGTACTCACTGCTTCTCATCTACGAGATAGAAACTAAAACTAACACAACTCGGTGTCTGGCGTTCATGCCTAACTGGTGACACATTTTCTTTAAGCATCAAAGAGTGGCTGTAGAATCATTTTAATTTGTTGTTATTTGGTTTTGTGGTCAAAATAAAGACATTAAAAAAAAAAAAACCACAACCAAGTTTCTGCATCCTAGACATCATGCAACTCAGACCTTGAATGGGCCGTGGTTTCTCCAGACGAGCCAGAATTCTTGCTATTAATGTACAGTCAGGTGGACATTGAATAGATGAATAATGAAACAAAGGCTTGAACAGGTCAACATTCATTACAACATGGCTGTAGTTCAGTTGACTGTGCACATGAAGGGATGGAAAACTGATGTTCAGGAGATGTTCCCTCACTGTACACATCTCAACAACGCTGGGGGTTAAAGGCGACCGAGGCACGTCTAACTCTCAAGTGCCGAGAAGGAACATTTGCATTCCATTACACCTTAAAAGCCGTTCAACCTCTGAAAGGCACTCGGAGAGGCAAGAAGGACTTGGAACAGGAAACAATGTGGCAATTACTGTCATTACAGTACAAAGCTGTGTGGACTGATGCGAAAAATAACTCCATTCCTTTCATGTTAATTTTGGCCCTTTGTGTCAGCTGTCAGGTCTTATTTATTACAGGGGTGAGGGAGGAAGCACATGTTTGTTTGGAGAGGTGGGGAGCAGTCAAGGGTAGACTAAGAGGGCTCAGGAAAAAAAATCTGCATTTGCGGCTTTACAGTGGCGAGAGCTTTAGACCGACGTGATGACCTACCTACTTCAGGGGGACATCCAAAGTACATATCCTAAAAGTCTTTTCATATTCATCTGTGAATTTATATCTTTATATCAGTCCAGTGGGTTTTATCTTTAATTATTCCCGTAGGATCCGAGCTCATTAAGGTAGAAATTGATAATTAGCAAGATACACATTGTTGTGCATCTGAATATGGATAAGTCACCAGACTACAAAGTTAAGCATGAGCTAGGGTGCCAAACAGGTAGCCCCTGTACCTTAAATTCTCATGCTCAATTACTCACCCACTCATTTGCCAAACCGCTTAATCCTACTGGGGTCACAGAGAGGCTGGAGCCTATCTCAGCCAGCATTGGATGAAGACAGGGTACACCCCGGACAGCTTGCAATACCATCACAGGGCAACTCACAACCATTCCTACTTACATTCATACCAAGGGGAAATTTGGAACAACCAATTAGCCTAATCTGCTAGGCATGTCTTTGGGCTGTGGGAGGAAACCGGAGTACTCAGAGGAAACCCATGCAAGCAGGAGGAGAACATGAAAACTGCAGATAGAGGGAGGAGAGAGGAGAGAAGAGGGGGGAGAGGGGGGGGGAAAGGGGAGAGGGGGGGAGGGGGGGGGGGGGAGGGGA
>JBCNYG010000024.1:5010611-5031983 GCA_039654305.1 Porochilus rendahli
GAGCTGGGAATCGAACCCAGGACCTTCTTGCTGTGAGGCGGACGTGCTAACTACTACGCCACCGTGCCGCCCCAAATCAAAAGTTATTCAGCCAAATTATGGATCGGATGGAAACGGATAACAACATGGACTTTTTGAAATCTTATTGGGCTGAACGGTTTTCAAAGAAATACCATGGCAACGTCGAATTAAAACAAATTCCTGCCCGTTAGTCTTCATAAACCAAAGTTACATTTGTATAAATGGCTATGGTGAGGCATGGTGGGGTAGTGATTATCACATCCGCTGCACATGTTCGTAGTTGTTAGCACATCACTTTGCATGTTCTCCCCATGCTTGATGGGTTTCCTCTGGCTACTCAGGTTTCCTCCCCAGTCCGAATACATGTATATTAGACTAATGTACATGTATATTAGTTCCAAATCGCCCCAGGTGTGAGTGTGAATATGTATGGTTATGTGTACGTTGGTCCTGTAATGGTCTGGTAAGCTGTTTAGGGTGAACTTCACCTTATGTTTAATAACACTTTGATATTATTGAGGCTACTGTTTTTAAATAGCCATGGCACAGCTCCTTTAACAGACAAGATGGCCGACTCATGGTGATTAAGCAGAAATGCAGGGATTGAGAAGCGTTTATGTGACTGAAAGGTCACTGGTTTGATTCCCGAACCAGCAGGAAAAATAGGTTAGGGTTAGGGTTAGGGTTAGGGTTAGGGGCTCCACCTTCTGTTCCGCTACCTTCAAGACTGAAGTGCTCTTGAGCAAAGCACCTAACCCCCAACTGCTCCCCGGGAGCCCTGATGTATGTGGCAGCCCACTGCTGTTTACATGAATGTGTGTGCTCACTTTGGTTGGGTTTAAATACAGAGAAAATAATTTCCCTTGCAGGATTAATACAGTATAGCAAAAAAAAAAAAAAGAAAAAACAGACATGAGGACTATTGGTTCTTCAACCCGTGACTCGTTTCTAATCTAATCTAATCAGTGGTGTGTGTTGTCAGTACGGAGTAAAAATACGCAGCTGCTGCCGAAGTCACATGTGTGAAATGAGCTCATTCAGCCAGCTGTTGCATCCGTCCTCACATCAAGACAACCCACATTTCTTACAAGTTCCAAGCAGACTCACCTCCGTCTAGATGTGTGGTTGTTTATATCATGTTACTTTACACATTTAAGAAATTAGTGCTAATTTACACAAATTACCATGAACCCTAAAGTCAAATTCGCCAAACGTGTCAGATAAGAAGTGGCGCTGTGAGCCTGTTATAGTATCGCATCAGCACATAGGTATAGCATCAGAACATACATAGTAAAGCTTTCAGAACACTCACTAACTCATTTTACCTAACCGCTTAGTCCTACTAAGGTTGCAGGGAGACTGGCACCTGCCTCAGCTGACTCTGGACGAGGGCAGGGTACACCCTGAACAGCTCGCCAGACCATCGCCGGGCCAATACGCATTCAAAACTCCACACAGAAACGCTTAAGCCCAGGAACTGAACCCAGGCCTTCCAACCACTGCGCCACCATACCATCCCGAAATGTCTTCTAATCACTAATCAAACATGGCTCTGCCACAACCAATCACTGATCATCATGGGCCCCAACAACCAATCACTTGTCACCATGGGCCCCCACTACCTATCACCAAGTGATTCCAGCAACCTTTTCAGCTTCCTTTAGCTACTTTTCCCCAAAAAGACATGTCAGTACTAAGAATAAAACCTACAGTTAACATGGAGCTAAAGCGCTAGCTGTCCTTTATATTAATTCAAGCATTTGGCTAAAGTTTTTTAAGACATGCAAGTTTTTTTCTTTTTCAGCTATCGAGCAGGAGAGGAGAGAATCGTCGTCCTGAGAGCAGATATTAATGAGGTCAAGACTGAAGAAATAAAGATGAGACAATTGGAAAGATCGATACACACCTGCCGCAGTGTAAACCTAGGATGTCATGAATGACTTTCAAAGCCCCATTTCTTTTTCCTAATGTAATGATTTTTTTTTTTTTATATGTTGTTGGTGAATGTGAGTTGTCAGTGAATGAATTAAAACCTCAATAAAGAATTTTTAAAAATGCTATAATTTGTAATCTTGGAAATGCCTTAATAATGATTATTAAAGTTTATTTTATAAATATAAATAAATTTAAATAGTTTTTATATGCATTGCAAATAAAATGCTACCTGTAGTACCGCTCATGACCACATGATGGCAGAAGAAACACGTCCTGTTACAATGAATAGTGGACGAAGATATAAGGAGATGGGAGTGAGAAGTGCTTCTAGAGACTTAAGAGGTTAAAAGTTTTAAATACACTAAAAAGGAAGTTGTTACGAAAAAAAACTGTGTTTAGGGGAGTGACTGGAAGCTTGTGAGTTTGAACCCTCGGACTGTGAGTTAATATTGGATTCTGGCTGAGTAAATAGAATGGCATGGAGGTCCAGGATCCAATCATGGGCTCAGTTTCACATGTTGTCCCCTGATGCGCATGGGTTTCTTGAAAGTGAACCAGTTTACCTCCCATCCTTTCACCCATCCACTATCTATATCGCTTACCCATGAGGGTTACGGGGAAAATGAAAGCCAATCCCAGCTGGCCTCGTGTCAGGCAGGTCGCCAGTCTACCGTAGGGCTAACACAGGTTCTACAACCGTTCACACTCATTCATGCCTAGGTGCAATTTAGAGTAGCCAGATGAGGTGACCTAATGTGCATATCTATGGACTGGAGGAGGAAACCAGGATACCCGGAGGAAACCCATGCACGAGGACAACATGCGAAGTCAAAGTCAAAAATGTCTCAATGGTTAATTTCATAAACCGAAATATTTGATCTCACTCACTCGTGTGCAAAATCCATTTTTAGGGTCCCAGGGATGGAGGTGGAGGCTGGAGCCTATCTTGGCCGGCACTGGGTGAAGGCGAGGTACAGCCAAACCAGCTCACCGGACCATCACAGGGCCAACATACATCCAGCCTCTCACACCTAAGGGCAATCTGGAACAGCCAGTTGGCCCAATGTGCATGTCTGTAGACTGTGATAGGAAGCTGATGTACCCAAAGGAAACACACAGCATTGGGGAGAACATGCAAACTCCCCACGGAAACACCCTCACTGAGCCCTGGACTCAAACCCAGAACCTTTTTACTGTGCCACTCTCAAATAGAGTAGGTTCAGCTAATTTCACATAGGAACATACGGACATGAGGCGATATCTTGGTAGTAGAGCCAAAGATGGGCATAATTAAAAAAGAGAGTTTTAATAAGGCACAATAATAATAATAATAATAATAATAATAATAATATATTAAAAAATAATAATAGAAATAATTCGTCCGAGGGGACGGATAGCGCTTTTCCTCCAAGTGTGTTAGGCCACCTCCAAAAACGCATGCACAGCAGTTCATAAACAGGCGGGTGGTAGCATCACATGTCACAGAGGGGGCATGTGCATGCTTACGCCCCTCCCTGGTCGGTTGTGCTCGAGTGATAGGGAAGGCAACACTTGGGTGGGGGTGGGAATCTGATATGACTGAATTAGGGGAGAAAATGGGGGAGAGGTTAAAAACAATAATAACAACAACAACAACAATAATAATAATAATAATAATAACCTAATGCCATGGTGAATGTATATGTATACAGTAGGTCTGACTTGTTAGGTTAGTGAGGGATATAGCATATGCACTTGAGGTTCATACGTGTCTCTGTGTTTTGAGGTGAAACGTGATGCTGGTGTTGGTATGTAGGGTTGACACATTCCTGTATTGGACTGAACTTGTATGTGGTAGGGGTAAACAAAAAAAATGTACACGTGATATTATGTATTTCACAAAAAGAGTACAATCTGATTTTAAAAAATGGACTACTTATATTTTTATTATAAAGTGGATTCACAAACTCTTCTAAGTATTTTTATACCAGTAATTAACCTGGGAATGTTGTGTCTTTCTTGCAGTTATGACTGCCAGGACATTCAAGCTGGGGGGTCACTTCACTTAAGAACAGTATGTGACATACATAAATCATAGCATCAGGGTCTACTGGGTCACGTAAACCAGAAAGGAATGACTTGAAACAAAACACAACACGTGAACTTGTACCAAGATTTATCAGTGGGGCACCGAACAAACTGTGCCGCTGCTTCTTTACACGTTTACACTCCCCTCCTTTTACAGTGTCAATTGCAAAACACAAACGTCAACTGTAAGTCACATGTGTTTGAATCGAAGGAGGAAACCGGAGTAGAATATGCAAACCTCACACAGAAACTTCCTCACCAAGCCGGGGACTCGAATCCAGGATCTTTTTGCTGTGAGGCGGACATACTAACCTATAGATGCAGAATAAAATGCCCACATAATGATCAGATCATAATTTTAAAAAGTCCAGTGATGGTCCAGCAAAGCTGTTCAGGGTGTACCATTCTTTCACCCGGTTTCAGCCGAGGTAGGCTCCAGGCTCTGAGCGACAACAGTAGGATTAAGCGTTTTGGCAAATGAGTGTGTGAGTGATTGATTAAAAGGAAATTAAATAATTTAGAAGTCAAGACATGCAACACAAACACAAAATGGAAATAAATGAATTTAAAGAAAAATGGACTGGTTGAAGTCAGTTTCTATTTAGGAAACATGAGCGACTCCTGATCCATTGGAAGTGTCCACTAAAACAACACCACATGCTTACACACTGCCCTTGTAGAGTTCCAGACTTTCTGATTAGCAGGTGGACTGTTCTCAGAAAAGGATACTGTTTTTGTAGTACTGAGTGCAGCGCCCTTCCTACCTTTCTCACGTGTTATTCTGCAGTCAGGGAGACAACGAAGACACCATTCATAGCTCATCATGGGTGAGAGACGCACTGCAGTCTTTGCTACAAAAAGTACCACAGTGCAGACATTAACATTTCATTTAACTATGTGATTTATAACATGCATACCAATAAGCTACAGCTAAACAGATCTAAATGATCCAGAAGCTCCATCCATATTTGGAAAGGGCGGCTAATGGTGATTCGGTAATCACTCTGAAACACCACAGACAGCCCCCCACAAAGCAAGCAGTTCATAAGAAAGCCAATGTGTCATCAAGTTTGTGATTATTTATCAGTAAGATGATGATGATGCTCAGAAAACTGTGTAAGTAAATGTATCCTTGCATATGTGCTCTTTCCAAAAGGAAGTTAGTATTTCTTTGTTATTTGAGGAGGAATCAATGACTCTACAGTTCTGAACCTGCACGTGCTACCATTGGTGCAAATACAAACATTACAACAAAACATTACCTCATATACAGTGTTAATGTGACATTTCCATGTGTTTATTTATTTAAGCTGGTTTTGCTGATAGTGTCCTAGCTCTGCGTGCTGGTTACCAGACTTTCTAGCATGGTTCAGGGTCAAGTACAATTTAATACAATGTCCTTCTTCTGATCAACATTATTCAACAATCTTTCTTACTAAGAAAGTAAAAGCATGTGACTTGGGCAGAAGAGAACACATTTCAGCTTATTTTCAGAAAAAAATGAGCAGTCTGATGTGCCAAAGAAAAAAAACAACCATCCAGGTTGTTCTCAGCAAAAGGGTCAAAAGCCAGCATCTGTCATGGTATGGGGATGCATCAGTCCCCACTGCATGGGTGAGTTTTTGTGTGCAAAAGTATTGTAGAAAGGTATATGTTGCCATCAGTGTATGTCCTCTTTCCAGGATGTTTGTGTTTAAGCAGGAGATGCCAGGCCTCTCATCAGTCCAAATTGATCTCCCATTGAAATTGTATGACACATTGTGAAGAAGTACATCAGCAAATTCTCAACAAGTTTAGTTTCATCTCAAATGGTGAAAAGTGCAGTGTGAACAGCAAAAAGTTTTTACTTGATCTGTTGGATCAAATTAATTGCAAGGTTACCCAGCTAACCAATTTATCATGTGCTATATTAGAGGATCCAGGTTTAATATAAGTATTGGTCTAAGTCTGGCGGCATAAAACATGATTTCGGGTTTAACACTTGATTATTATGTTTATATCATGCCAAAATATCTTGACTATAGGCCAGTAAAACGAGGTGAAAGGGACTTCAAAGAGAATGCACAGATGACTCTGCAGACATGCCAGGAACGATGGTGTAAAGGCACAGTCATTATTGTAGATTAAGCATACTGTTGGCCTTGATGTGCAGATGGAACAGAGGTAAAGATTGAGGTATGGTTGACTGAGGTGATTGGTCTTGATCTATATATACATCAAGTGGTTTTAGCATTATGTTATAAGACTGCTAACTGCTCTCCTCTAAAGAAGAAGAGTTATGATGGTTTTAAAATATACTTCTTAAAAGTTACCATGAAATTTAACATAGCTCTCCGCCAAGTACAGTTTGTACCCCAAAATGTACTCAAACCTTTTTGGAATTTTTATAGTAGATTGACGTGTTCTGCCATGGCACTATGTCTGGTGTCACGTCCCTGAAGCCTCTTCTGAGAAATGTCATGTTTTACGGCCTTTGTGACTCAAAGGAGAAGTCACAAAATTCATCCGAGACAAAAGAACTCATGCACCAAATGGGGCACAAGACTAGAAATGTAAAAACTGAGTGTAGAAATAGTCATTTGCTTCAGCTTCTTTACAACTACTGAGGTAAACGGATACAGGTGTATCTTTAAAGGGATCAATTCCATGTTGACAGATACTTTATAATAAGAATATGATTCTGTCAATGGGGAAACAAGCAGCTTTTGTTGCAGTTGTTTGCCTCGGCGGCACGGTAGTGTAGTGGTTAGCACGTCTGCATCACAGCAAGGTCTTAGGTACTTCTGTGAGTATTTCTGTGTGGAATTTGCATGTCCTCCCCATGCATGTGTGGGTTTCCTCTGGGTACTTCCGGCTTCCTCCCACAATCCAAAGACATGCACAGTAGCCTGATTGGTTGCTCCAAATTGCCCCTAGTTACAAATGTGTCAAAGGCTGTGTGTTGCCCAGTAATAGTATGGTTCAGGGTGTACCCCATCTTTGCGCGGTGTCGCTAGGATAGGAACAGCCTCCCCATGACCACAGTGAGAATAATCAGCTCGGCAGGCAAGTGAGTGAGTTGTTTGCCTTGTAGTTTAGTGTATAATCACTCTGTGTCTTAATACTGAACTGATTTTTTACCAAAAAAGTCCCTAGTTAAAAATAATTAGATTAATAAATAATTTAACTAGAAGCAATTCTAGAGTGCAAACCTAAACCAAGGCAGCTCAGTTCCCTCCTTTTTTAATTTCTAATAAATATTATTTTCACTATTACTTTCTCAACATGCCCCATATATCTTAACATTCAAGAATTCCACCTGAATCCTGATCAAACTCTGATTTGTGATGAACCTTATGCCGTCATTGTATTGTAATTCTTGCATAAGCACGGCCGTGTTTACTTACTGATTTAAACGTATATTCTCATTGGAATATTTCTGTACCGTCACCTTGGCCCACGCCCATATTCCAGCGTTTTCCTTTAATAGAGCACTTGTCATATGTGGCCATTAGATGAGCAATTTTATGCCATAAATTTAACTCTACCTGCATCTGACTCACCAGGTTTCCCTACAGTCATGACAATGCAGATATGAGTCAGTATGCTGCTGCAGATGAAGGGAAAGGCAGTGTAGCTATTAAAAGCTTTTTAAAAAAAGGTAGCGTCCCAATCATAGTATCTGATTCTGAGAGGATCATATGAGAAACAAGAAAGAAGGCTTTGTGGACACAAAGCGTTAATCATTAACTGTGGACTGAAAGCTGAGCCGAAAAATAACAAAAAAAAAAACATGCAGTGGATTTTTTATTTTTATTTCAAATATAACAGAATTGCAGTCAATACAGAACATTTTCCCAGAACGAAGTACTAACTAACCCCCTAACAGGGTTTTGAATTCCCGCCTCAACCCATTAGAGAACTAGTATAAAAATCTTTATTGGGAAGAAAATTCTTTATTCTCATTATAAAACATTTAACCTCATTATAAAACATCTTTACACACTTCGGTCTTTCTTTCAGACGAGTGTAAAGCTGTAAAAAAAAAATAATAATAAAGCAGAATTTTGCCTCATGAGAACTGAGGGAAATTATCAAATTCCCACCTGCAATCTTCCTCATATTCATTGCATTTTGTTCTTCAATACAATACAGCATGAGTGTTTCACAAAACAAAAACCCCACGGTTTCTCAGGTCAGGAATGTAACGGACAACTTCTCCGTAGGAGCAGAGTTGCACCTTCAGATGTCCAGGACAAACTGACTGTCATCAGCTGTGGAGAGAGAAAGAAGGGTGGCTGAGTTCAGAGGTTGGAGACGTTAGAGGTTGGTGACCTCGCCGTGCTCCGCACATGGTGTTCAGTACACGGTAAAGTTAAAGGAACCAAGAGATCACATGGATCTTTGTTTGCTTTTATTCTTGAAAGCGTTATCCAGCCTCCACAAAATGTGACCTTGGGATTCTGGGAAATGGGCAGCAGGAAATAAACATTGATCAATGCTGCCCTCTACCAGAAGCCAGGATGTTCTACGAGGCACAAAACCATCTACTAGTCCATCTATTAAACCATCTACACTCTAGAGTGGAAGGGGAAGCTGGCGCAAACCCCACTTGAATACAAGAGTTGTTGTAAACCCTAAACAGGTCGCCAGTCTATTGCAGGGCAAACATAAACAGCCATTCAGTCTCACATTCACGCTTAAACTTCTTTAAATTTCCCTGAGGGAGTCATCCCAAAGGGATCAATAAAGTTAAGTCTAAGTTTTTTTAAGTCTAGGTCAATTTAAAGTCACCAGGGGATGTAACATGCATGGCTTTGGCCTGGTTTTTGTTTGTTTGTTTTTTTGGGTGGGGGGATGCAGAGCACCTTGAGGAAACCTACGCAAGCACAGACAGAAAATGCACACAGAACTCCAAGCAGAAAATTAGGAGCCAGATAAATAATTTTTAAAAATTGAGCAGGGGTAAAAAAAAATAGTAACTTCTGGACTTTTACTCGAGTAGCATTTTTACTCTCCTGTCAATCTTGAGCATGAACACCACAACAGTTTTACCATAATTACCATTTTTTACCCCCAAACATCTATCATATCAAGACCTTTATTGTTGAAGATTTTTATTATTATTTGTTAACTATTTATATAGTTTAATAGTATTTACAAAAATACACATTTCAACTTCTGAGGTATTAACAGCTGTAAAAAATTCAGTAGATTGAGATTAAGGTTAGACTGGAGATTAAACAGAGGTTATACACTGGTGTATTGCTTTAAAAGTGCCGAAGGCATGTAAAATGTGTATGTAAAATAGAATTGGACACGCATGCCGACAATTCCGAGTACCTCCTCTGGATGGAATCTGAAAAACAATTCGACAGAACAATAAGACCAGAGTCTCACCAGGGAGGTCTTTGCGGTCCTCGTCTTGCCCTGTCAGCTTGTCCATCGGGTGCGCTGACGGCATGGTGACGCCTGGAATGTGAGGCAGACAGCACGGTGGGGTCCGTGCGATCGGTGAGTTGCGGCATTCCAGGAGAAACTTTCTATCGTAGATTATTCTGGTCCCTGCAAAAATTTTACAATTTAAAAAAAAAAATCAACTGTGTTGAGATCAGCCAAAGATAGGTACTGAGTATAGGTAGATACTCAACATGCATGGCACAGAACTGCTTCTAGTTTAATGTATACAAGATAGGAATAAGCCAAAAACGATGAGGTCTAGAGCTGAGAAGGTGCTTGGCCTTGATTTGCATTTTTTGCCTTCCAAAGTCTGCACAGTGTTCAGTTGAAGAATATAGAAAAACATGTTGTGTAACGTAAGTCACAAAGCTGGAGTGGTAATCAGAGAGAAGGCCTCATTGGGGTGCTGTGCAGTAGAGATTCGAAGACACAGTGGTTCTGTTTATCTGATCTATGCTGCACTAAGAACACTAAGTAACAGAAAGAACGAAAACAATGACACAGCAATGAGGGCAATATATATATCCAGCTAGAGTAATTCTCCACAAAATTAGGATATAGACAGGACATTTGTGAGCTTAGTAACACCTAGCTAACTAGCTATGACTACAACATGTTTCCCACTGGTGGTTTAGAGAACGCTTGACTATAGTGAGCTGTGTGCACAGAGAGGCTACAGAGGAAAGCGCTCCGGAGCCCCATACATTTGCATAAACGTAAAATATATTTAACTTTCTGTAAACTTACACATGCCAACATTTCTGGAGCTCTTTTAAATATCTTACTGTGGATTAATTTTCCCCATTAAGGGATAATAAATATCTGAAATGAACCGAACGATCGGTCCATGGTAATTTATGTTTTCGCAACTATAAGCTGAACGCTTATCCATAGCAGTCTACAAACCGAGTAACCTGTGGCCTCTTTTTTTTAAAATATTTGCTCTCTGCATACAATGCAAACAAACGTATAACAGGGAATATCCACTCTTCATACAAAAACTCGTTAAGGTTCTTAATTTTAGGATTAAGGTCTCTTCACAAGCCCTGCAGGTGTCAGAACTTTTGCAACAAGACCCCTGGAGATATTTTAAGGGTTCAGAGACGACCCAAAGGTCCTTTGAAGACCTTTGCCACCAGCAGGTTGATAACAGAGTGCATGTTATTATAGAGCTTGAGGACTCATCGTTATTTTTATGAACCATCTCAAGCTAAGTAGACCAGCTGTCATTTTGCAACAGTGTCAAGAGTTCTGGATTTTAATGACTCGTTTATTTATTTACTTTTACACCAGAACAACCACACACACATCATTACACAGAATGACCAAATAACATTTCAAAATAAAATAAACATAAAACTCATCAAAAAATAATCTAATTATTATTCACACACATGAAACTTCATTCAGAACAGTTTTTGTATGGATGGAGGTGGAGGACCTCGATGATTATGAGCGCTCCTAGGTCAACCAAGCGATTGTCTTTCCAAAGCTATTTTTAATGGGATTAATTTCACGCCACCACACTGTGATAACTAATAATCATATAAAGCCTGCTGGGATTACTCAGTGTAAAAGAGGCAGAAAAGCGGTCTATTATTTATTTTGTTGAATTACTTCCTTTTTGCTCTCAGACTCATCCTGGTCACAAAGCTCCACCCCAGCATGAATGACAGGAGGCTCATCCAAACAGAAATCGGCATCGAGGACCAGAATTCAGTTTTGCAGGCAGGATTTCCTAACCACTCAACACACTCGTCCTAAAGCCACTGCCCAAGCCATCATTGTTTTATTTAACAACCCTGTGCTATATTTTACAGGATATGTGCACACAAAAAAGTCGTCCCATTAAATTGCACTAAATTATTTCCTAGAATAAACCTGTAGAAAAATAAAGTGCAGCATGAAACTCTAAGCAAAAGAATGAGCTCATTATTATGGGAAAAAAAAACTTAAAATAAATCACACAGATAGGTGCTATGGTTAAAAAAATATATCCGGAAAGAAATTTAAAAAATGAAGTGTTTCCTTTTGGAGTCTCTATAAAACAGGACCATCACGGTGGCATAGTGGTTAGCATGTCCGTTTTGTGTTTATTTTTTTTTCATGTTCTCCGGGTGCGTGAGGTGGTTTCCTCACACAGTCGAAAGAGAAGCACATTCAGGTAATTGGCTGTTCCAAATTGCCCCTAGGTGTGAGTGTGAATGGTTTTGTGTATGTGTTTGTGTGTGTTGGCGGTGCAGGCTGTCCAGGGTGTTCCATGCCTTCACCCAGTGTTGGCTGCTAAAGGCTCCAGCCTTCCTACAACACTAGTAGGATTGAGCAGTTTGGCAAATGAGTGTGTCATTTCTATGGAAGCCTTGATAATTATAAGAAGGATTCTGAAAATAAGGACGCATGTTCTAATAATAATAATAATAATAATAATAATAATAATAATAATAATAATAATAATAATAATAACAATAATAATATTAATTATAAATTATTATTACAGGACAGTGGTGGCCCGGTGGTAGGGTGCTGGATTACTGATCCCAAGGTCTGGGGTTCAAGCCCCACTACCAGCGGGATGTCATCATTGTCCCCCCCAGTGCAGCTAACTGGGTTATCAAAGGCCGGCCATGTCTCTCACTGTCTGTGGTGAGAGGAATGTAAAAGAACCATTGCTGACTTTCGTCAAGAGCAGGCTGCATAGCCGTCAGCGTTTTTATGAGCTGTGATGGCCTGGTGAGCTGTCCAGGGTGTACTCTGCCCTCGTCCAGAGTCGGCGGAGATGGGCGCCAGCCTCCCCGTAACCCTAATTAGGATTAAGCGCTTCAGAAAATGAACATTAATGACATATTTCTTATCATTATTGAATTAGAGATATTACCTAATAACCATAACTTTTATATGACATTAGATTAAATATTACAACTATCTACAAAAAAATTATTAAATAATCTTAATACTAACACTGACAATAACAATAATAATATATTTACTTCCCTTCGTCCTTATGATCAGTATGGAAGGGATTATGTTTTGCTCTAGTTATTTTGGGACACGCCGCACGTGAACCTCTTCCTCGTGAGCGCGCACCTGACTTGTCGGTGGCGCGCAAAAGTTCGATTCCACAAAGCGAACCACTAATTGTCGCCTTCTTTTCGTACAAATGAGACGGAGAAACAAACCTTTACACATGTTTTTGAAGAAATTCAGACATTAGGTCAGACTGACTACTTGCCTCCAGGGGTGGTGGAGAAGAAGGTGCCCCCGGGGGTCTGGTTGTAGGAGTCGGGCAGAGAGGAGCAGCACTGCGGGTGTGAAGCTCGGTTCGGAATGGGGCAGCTCGACGACATGATTTCTTCTTGTCAAACACCAACCAAAACGAGGCCTGTTAGTTGATTTTGAATAAGAGATATGTTAAACAAGGGTTTTTCCGATTTTCCTGAGGGGATTAGCAGCAATGAAGCAGCGCGTGAGCGACCTGCGGGTCGAGTGCTCGCTCCACACCGCGCGCGCTGTATTGGAACCTAGGTTGAGGGGCGGAGCCTGATGATGATGATGATAATGACGCAATGTTTTGACATGTGATTTGGGACCTGGCCAAAACTCACAAGGTTCATGCCTCTTCTTACCTCGAGAAATTCAGCTGCTTCTGCAGATGGTCTTAACTAAATTACCTTTCCCACATTTGTTTTCATTTAATTTTAAAATATATCCCAAATGGTCAGATATCTCAAATTTAACCCACTGGTTTTTAATATTGACAATGTTTCTCAGCCAGAACTGGACCCCTGATGGTGTGGATTTACACACACATCACTATGAGAAACTCTAATCCCTGAGAAGGCATGCAGTATTCCAAGTCAAACATGGTTGATGAATCACCCTAGACGTAAGCAGCTATTTTTGAGGTTAGAAAAAGTCCTCATCTCTACTGTATGGTATGGTATGGTACAGTGCACGTCCTAGGTTGGAAGGAAGATGAAATCGGCGCACAGGCCCATGCTGAAATATGATGCTGCTGTTTTGATCCATCCAATCAGTATCCTGGATCTTTGGTAGCTGTCACATGGTAATCTTGATCTTGAAAATTAAGAATGAACTTTTACTCACCTGAGGACCCAATGTCTGTGTCACAGACACCTAAACACGCATCAGGTCAAACATATACATCAGACATTCATGCTGAAGGCATGGAGTAGTGAAGGGGTATTTCCCCCTGCGTGAAGCAGACTCCTGAGGACTTACTTGAAAATGAAATATACACTCATTTTGCTTGAATTAATGGTTATAAATTATTACTTGTAAAATAAATTTAGTCTCAGAAAAAGCTCACGCTAATCATCAGGCCGATATGACTAAATGCCATTATGACACAAGTAATATAAATCTTTTCTACAATCAAAACTAAACATGTGCCTTAGTTTCTATTTGGACATCACGATTTATCCCAGGCTTAAAGTCAGAATAGGTGATTTCGAAGAATCCAGCGAAAGTGATCTCGATGTTTAAAGCTGATAACTTCACTCTCTCTGTCCAAAAACTGTTCTGTCTCCTCCAAAACACTGCCTGGTTGCAGCTGGAGTTGTCCACAACAAGACCGAGCACTGGAAGGATGAGCATAGCATGTCATATCCAACCTCCAAACATCCCATTCTATCCTGAAAACAAAAACATCACGTCTCGTTACATAGCAGACAACTAGCTAGCTAGCTTTAGCATCATGTCTGTCTAGTCCTGTGAAAGACTCCGGTCACATGTGTGTGCATGTAGACAGGCAGATAGGGCAACCAATCATTTATTTTAAACCAACATTTTATTGTCATTGGCTCTGATTCATTTGTTGCTGTCAGAACAAACAATTTAATGGAATATAAAAATTCTGCTAAAAATTTACCTACCCTGATACAAGATCCATAAGTCTGTGTAAATGTGTACACTGATGTTTTGGAATTGAAGTGAGCATTAATATGCATGTTATAAACAGTAACGCTTTTGCTTAATAAAATTATCAACCTTGTAAATCTACAAAGTTATGTTTGGTGACTCATAACTTCCAAGTTTCAGGTCATCGATCACTGTTGTCTCACCATCAATTCTTTTTACTGCCCTACAAATATAATTATAACCAATTACCACCATAATTAAGATGTAGTTTAATAAATGCTTATTGTTAGACCTTCCCTGGAATACCAACTCAAATCATGTTTATAAATGTTGATTTTATATTAAGTAGACTTTAATCAGAAATATCTCTAATGTAATAAATTAATCTGAAGCAATTTATAAAGTTAACCTTATTAAAAATAATAAGATTGTAACATATGAATAGGCCACGGCTGTCTTTTTAATAATTAAAAAAAAGATTTTTAGATTTCATGGAAGTTCTTTTTGCATTAATTACCTTTATATGCTTTTGTGGTTTATTCTACTGTGGAAGAATATAATATCATTTTAGTTTCATGCATGCGATGATACTGCTAGTGTTTGCTTGGCACCTAAAAGTAACAGAATACATGAAATAGTGTGCATGAAGTAGATATTACTGCCTCACTCAGAGCACTCAACTTTTACTATCACTTTCACCTGTTTCTGTTTAACTCTGATAAGTTTGTCTATTTATACCAGCCTCCAGTGTTTGCTTTCACAAAGCATTGGCAGTTTGAGGGGTCACCACCAATTCTCTTAATCAGTTTCATGATTTGACCTTGTTCTCATGTATAGTTTTGTCTCTCCTTATTTGTTTGCTGAACAACTGAATTATGCCTATTTAATCATGATTTTGCTTTTTTTTAGGGGTGTGTGTACATGCATGGAAATAGGTCGATTTTTTTCTCCCCTATTTTTATTAAAGATTTTTGTTTTGCAGTATCCAATTCCCACCCCTCAAGTGTTGCCTCACTATCCCATACATCTCTCCCATGAGTGCTCGGCCAATGAGCTCCCACGGCCTCCTGGTTGCTGATGGATCTCCAGGTTGATAGTCACTTTGTCGATCTTAACTCACCACTCGGGAGCCCATGATATTGCGTTTTGATGGGATTTCTTTGTGTGCAATGAATGCCCTTGCATAACTTTGAACTGGTGTATAGAAAATAAAAGGGTAACCTGGAAACACTCACTGAATCCTTGAACACATGACAAGACGACATCGTGGGTAAACATTTTTTGTAATGACATTAGTACAAAGGGAGTCCACAGTGAATAGGGGTCCTCTCTCTGCAGTGCTCTGTAAAACTTCTAGCGGTAAACAATATTATATAATTGGCTGCCTATGAAGCCTTACAACTGTGGTTTCATCTATGCTGTGGTTTAAGAAAACCGGTATATCACCCAGTGCCCCCTGGAACAGTTAAGGATGATTATGGCTAAAGTAAAATATTATAAACTCCTGGGTTTCTTCCTTGTACCAGTCTGACATGGTTTGTTTTTCATTGCAGTGGACCAGAAAGAGTGCAACTGCGCACCCTGCCTGCACAGTCATCCTCCTGCAAGTAATACATACAAATCCATCCTTTCCACAATCAATTTATAGTCATAAGACCACTGCAAATTAGAGACATGACACCACCTGGATACATTTCCAACTTTTTATTGAATATTAAGGTAAATATTTCACATTAATACAGGCTACATAAAGTAGAGCCACTATACGACATGAAATTTACTCTCATTTTAACCCTTTTTCAGTATGTAAACAATTATACATGTATTTACCACTCTAAAAGGTCTGATTTCGCTCGATGTGTAATCATCTAGTTCTTGGCCGATTATAAATAGCGTACTGTCCTATTGAGCCCTGCAGACCAAGAACGCTTGTACGTGGGGCGTAAATGTCAAAATGGCTATACTACTCAAAATGTATCCTGTTGAACAGGCAATCGATTTGTTCATAGACAGTGGTAAACACGTTAAAGCCCACACTGGATTCTTTCTCTCGCTTTTTTTTTTCTTGTTAGGCACATCAAAGGTGTCCAGCTCTCAAATTTCTGACACTCTGTTTATCTTGTAAGGGGACACACCTAGGTTAACATTTTGGTAATTAGGTAATTATCTTGTTCTTTAACGTGTATGTCTGGTTACTGCTCCTATGCCTCTCAGTCTCTAGGTTTGTGTTTAGTTGACATGATTCAGATGCACATTTCCCACATGCGGGGCCCAAGTGCCAGGCCACACCTGAAACGATAAGGTTGACCAATCAGAAAAGAGAATTTTTACCAATGACAAGTCAATTCGTTATCTACATTACACACCATAATCAATCAGAATAAATGTGAATTTGCTGCAGCTACAGATCTTCTTGTTATCTGTTTGTTAGGGTACTTGGTACTGTTACCTGCTGTGGGTCTGAATTCTCAGCTGAGCTAGGGACGACTTTTAAGATTGGATTCCAGGCGGGGTCAGTGGTGTGGAGCCCATTGTACATGGGGCCTCCAGGTGCCTCGGCCATCTGTGGGTGAGGAGGGATCATCGTACCTCCATACATTGACATTGGCAACCCCTATCCATGAAAAAAGAAAAAAGAACACACTTCATAATTAATCATCTTTACAATAAACACAATACGTTAGAGCAAAATCCACCTTTAGGATTGGCTGCACAAGTCATTTTACATGGCAAAAATTCCGAAATCATTCTTCGTTTACCCTTCATAGAGCAAGATATATGAAATTAATATCCAAACAAAACACACACCTCCCTTCAGTGATCTTTCAGAAACTCAGTCTCACTTGCTGAGCCGCTTAATCCTACTATTAGAGCTGCAGGTAGACGGTGCCTCTCTCAAGCGTCATTGGCAAAGACAGGTTAGCATGCAAAACTCCACATAGAAACGCTCGAGCGTAGGAATTGATGCCAGGACCTACTTCGCCACCGTGCCGCCCCTCCTTCATAAACACTCTCAAATTCATGAACGTGCATTAACAAAACCATACTCAACGACGTCCCCATCTCCTTTTCAACCAGTAAGCAACAGAGTGCATTTGTACCGTGCAAGAGCACAGACGCCCCCTGTTGGTGGCTGGCTGAAGGAGTTGTGTTGCTCGCTCCCAGAAACAGTGGCATACAAGACAGACAGTTAGAACCGTAAGGAGATATTTACCGATTTTGACAAAGTGTACTGGATTAAAAACATGCTGCACCTTTCTTTTGATTGATTTTCCTTAACCCTGTGTGTACAAAATTCACAATTTAACCCGTAGAATTTATTACTCAAACAGTGCAAAAAAACAGGAGTAAAAACCATGACACAGCAAAAACCAGCTTTAATCCGTAAAGATAGTTTTATTTTTTAGGCTCACCATTTTTTATATTTAAAAAAATCAAATCGTGCACACTAGCAAAAAGGGGTTCTCCTCATAATTTTGGGAGAAAAGAGAGGAAAATATATTTATATTCCGTAAACACTACATGGGAACGGTGGAATCCGATGGCATGAAAAGTTTTCATTTGCTTTTTTTTGCGGTCCTGTGTAGTATGTACTAAAACTATTTTTCACCTCACGCGAGGTGGATATCATTAAACAGACCCCTGTTGTTTAGGATGACTTAAGCGATTTTAAACTCATTTTTAACCCCGAAACATTGCAAGTGCTCTCGCTGCTACTCCTACCTTGGGAAAATCCATGAAATTCGTGGGCATGGGCTGGTGAAAGGTGTTAGATGGAGCCACAATGCCCGTGTCATCTCGCTCCATAGCCTGGTGCTGGGAGAAGGCTGACTGCTCCTGCAGCTGCTGGTGCATCACGGGTCCTCCCATCATGGGCTGAGACCAGCCTGACATCGCTTCTGCAAAGAGGAGCAGGTAAACAGGGGTTTACAAACAATATTCGTACAATAAACTGGATAAATGCTCGCGATAGAATCGAACATGTCCTCTCAGTACCCTCACCGGAAGCACTGCCCACCCCGAAAGACCAGATTCCACCCTGTCCGACCGGCGGCGTGTAGCTGGTGGGAAGCATGGTGTGGTTGACGGAGCCGGTCTGCCGTATCCGAGCCAGGCGTTCTGTCCCGATGGGCGGGGGCACTTTGCGGTCCTGCTGACTGGAACTGCTAGGCTTGGCTTGGATCAGCGCAGGTGTCACGGTGGACGTACACAAAGGGGAGGATACTCCAGATGAGACGGAGGGCACTGGAGACTCACCTGAGAGAAACAGATAGTAAAACAAGCTCGTCAGAAACACATCCCTGCATTTAACATTTCGAAAGTTAAGCAATGGAGTAAAGCATACAGGACGTGGAGGCACTCCAGGGATGAGGGGAGAAGTGCTGGCGGTTGAAGGAGGGCGTTCCCACAGGAGCGGGACCCTGCAGGAAAACAGGACTTGCTGACATGCTTGTGGCAAAGCTGGTGAGTGCCGTGGAAGAAGTGATGGAATTGCCTGAGGGGTCCATGGGGTGCATGCCTACAGAACGAAGAGACAACACCATCAGAGACACGTTCTGTCAAGTGCATACAGGGTTGTATTTTGTTGGATATACCCTGCACTGTGTAAATTTCAGAAAGCTATTGTTATACAGCGATGACATATATATATATTACATATTATATATATTATAAAATACAATTTTTTTTGTTATTTATACTGAAAACATTATACAGCACCCAGTCTCTAATTTATAAGAAAGTTTAAAATTTAAATAATTTTACAACTCACCAATAGGGCTAGGGACGACTCTCTGGGAGGTGCAACGAAATCCTGGGGCCTTGGAGCCGTCAGGAGGAGGCATGGTGCTCTCTATCTGCCCCATCCCTGGCATGTATGCAGGTGGGGCGCTGTAGGGCTGCTCCTGTGGAGTGCGAGTTGCAAGGTGACATGCCCCCCACACCTGGTTGTTGCCCACCTGGTTACTGTCGAAGATACTTGAAAAATGATTGAAAAGAGCCGTGTGGCCGAAGTTGGGCGGCAGCTGAGCTTTGCCGCTATGAAGGTGCACCTGTGAACAGCCCATAGTAGAGGTCATCTGAAGTGAAGGAGGTGGCATGCTAGCTGCAGCTAAGCTAGGCTGGGTAGGCTGCTGCTGCTTAAGGGGCTCCTGTGTTGCACCCGGGGGCACGAAAACAGACTGCTGCTCCTGCAAAGTGGCTCCAGGTCCCATGGGGTAGTAAGTTGTTAAGCGATTTGACACCCCCGGTGCAGCAGTTGTGGCGTAGTGAGGTAAGGTGGTGCTGGTGTTTGCGACTGTGCTGCTCACCGTACTTGGCGCTACAGGACGAGAGACGGGCAAGGTGACGCCTGGTTGAACCGTAGAGGAGGAACTTGGTTCTGTGCTGGAGGTGAAGGGCAAGGGTATCTGCTGTCTGCCCTCAGGCTGAACAGGCAGTGCAGGCTGTGCCGAAGGAGATGCAGGGAAGTGCAGCGGGGTTGAGGGGCAGGAGCCCTCACACGGGGCACTAGAAACAGGAACAGCCAGATCAGCCACAGGCTTCTCTTTAGCAGGAGTACCAGCAGGAGCAGATTCTGTCTTCAGGGTTTGGGCATGTTGTGTAGGTGGAGCAATAGGGGCAAGTAAAGGTGGAGGGGTTGTAGGAGTGGTGGGAGCACAGGTGATGGGGGCAGGAGGGACCTGCGTAGCAGGAGTACTGCTTGCAGTGGCGGTGACGACAGGTGCTGTTGTGGGCTTCGGCTCAGCAGAGAAGAGCTGCTTTCTTACAGAGGTGGGCGTAGGCGTTTTGGTAGGGGCAGTGCTGGGGGAAGAGGCAGTGGAACCAGGGGCAACGTTAGCACTTGATACCAGGGCAGGGTGCTCAGCGGTAGAAGGGGCAGAGCTGGAAAGGCGTAGGGCTGTGTTGCCGCTGTGTTTTGGGGAGCTGTTTGCACTTCCAGGGCTCACTGGACGCACAGGGAACGGGCCCCATGTGTTGGGCGAGGGAGAGAAGGTGCCACCGAACTGTGCCATTGGTAGACGCGGGTGACGGATCTGGTGCATGGTCTGTGCCGCCAGCAGGGCCAACTGGGGGTGTGTGTAGGCCAGTGGTGGTAGAGACACGAACGGGGGTCTAACTCCAGGTGCCATATTTTTGCCCATTTTGCCAGCCTGCTGAGTGGTTGAGTTTGAGGACGACTGGAAGGACATGTTGGAGGAGGGCACGACTGACGACAAGCCTTTGGAACTGGCCGCGGTGGTGCTGGTAGCCCCCGTGGAGGTGGTGTAGGTGGCACCAATTTTGGTGTTGGTACCAGGCTGACGAATGTGGTTGCGGGGTATCAGGTCCTCCAGTTCTTTGGCGGGGTCCTGGATAAGCGCGTTGATAAGTTGGACAGCATGTCGCGTGGACTCTGTGCCACCTCTGAAAAATATTGCAGAGTGGGTAAGGGATTGCATTATACCTACGACCATACGTTTAATATACTTTAGATATTTGAAATATTTGATTCACGTAGCAATGAAGACCATCCACCTGATAGTAATCATTCTCTCGCCGTTTTTGTCTTTCTGTTTGTCAACATCTATGTGTGCGCCTGTCACATCTTGAATAGCGGTGATATTGCAGCCACCTCTGCCCATGATCCGAGAGACCACAGAGGCTGGGACAGAGAGTTTCTTTGACCTGAAAAAGCATCGAAATTCATTCGCGTCAAAACGTTAACAGCCCTAACGTAGAAACCGGAAAAGGAGAATATCCCATAAATCTACTGGTCACTTGCCTTCGTACGACCTCTTTCCATCCATCCTCTCTCTTCTGGCCTCTCTTCGGGCTAGTGAGGTTCATCTTGCTGTTAGGTGAGGCAACCGGCAGTGAAATGGTCTTGAGAGATGAGGGAAGGGAACTGGGGGTCAAGTCACTAATAACGTCATGAGATCTGCAAAAAAAAAAAAAAAAAAAGGAACCCCAAACTTTTTTCCTCCCACCTCAACCCCCCCTCCCCAAAAACTTTTTCCCAACCAACCACTTTTTTTTCCCCTCCCACCCGAA
>JBCNYG010000024.1:5032083-5044605 GCA_039654305.1 Porochilus rendahli
TCCGGATTGGGAACTTGGGGTTAAGGCATTGAAAAATTTAGGAGAACTGAAAAAAAAAAAAAAAAAAAAAGGAATACAGACGTTGTTTATGCCGACTTAAACTATACTGTATAAAAACGTCTGTACAACACAGCAATATTGTGTATACTTCTGGGAATTATTAAACCATTAGAAAGAAAATATGTCACAGTACAAAGTTCAAAATCAAACAGCGTGTTCTAAAGCCCCCTACGCATCCTAACAACTTGCTTCAGCAGAGATATTTGACTCTTTTTGCTCCAATAGCAGGGCAGTTGAACTCAGCTTTGCACAGCATGCAGTAGAGTTCTGCCAATGCTGGTGAAAGCACTTACTTCTGTTGTGGTTTGGAAATGGACACGGTGACCTTCTCTTCCCGAGAAGTAGGGTGTAATAGGCCCTGCCTCTTCTCAGTCATGGGTAGCGGCTGACTGGACCCTGTAGGGGCGGAAGAAGAGAACAAGGTGGACGAAGACGGTAGGTCAACCAGGTCTTGGCTTTTACTGCCGTTGCTGCTTTCACTGTTGCAGTCTGTGCTGTCCAGGTTGTCCGAGTCACTGGTTCCTCCAGGTGCCCCGCCGCCCCGTGGTTCGCCATGGATCTTGTTTTTGTCTGCCTTTTGTTGCGCTAGCGCCACCTGAGGGTCTTGTAGGATGATGGGCTCGTTGGGCGACTCCTTGGTCTTGTTCTTTTTATTCTTTCGGTTGGTGCTGGGCGTAGTAACTACGTTGGCGCGCTTCTTGCCAAAGGCATTGGTGAAGGTGGTGGAGGTTGCAGAGATGCCAATGGTGGTGGTGGTAGTGGCGCTTGGGGGCTCGATGGGAACCTCTGGCTCTACAAGGCAAGAAAAATAAATAAAAGTGAAGATTTCATGCTAAAAACTAATCAAAGGGGGAGGAAAACTAATGAAAGGAATCCGTATACCTTCAGCGGAGTCCTCCTTCTGGTCTTGTGTCTCAGAAAATGTATCCTTCACTTTTGCCTCCTCTTCTTCGAGCTTCTTCTTCTGCTCCTCCTTCTTCTTCTTGCGTTTCTCTTTGCGCTTCTCTCTTTTTGCCGCCAGAGCTTGTTTCTTGCTTTCTTCACGAGACTATGTTTAATAGGAAGAGAGACACATGCAACTGATTTCTATCAAACGAACGATGATGGCTTTGCTCGTTTCTATTGTCATTTGTGACCACCGATATTGTAGCAAAAACTGTGAAAGTCTTAAACCAGAGCTTCAAGTGTAAGCAAAGTCTAAATCCAAAACATACCTTCTCAAGATCAAGTTCTTTGAGCAGAATGCTGGCGTTCTTGTTAGCCTCGGCAGCCTGTTGGTCTTTAGCTTTCACGATGGTTTCCATGCACTGATGACACTTCTTCAGCAGCTCCTGGACGCCAAAGCCGAAAGTATTCTCATCAAAATTCAAATAGACATACTCTAAACATCACCTGCTGGGTCCATAAACTCAGTTCAGTCCATACCTTGTCTGCAATAGTGGCGATGTATCTCATGCACTCGATGTCAGAGGGGAACTGATTGACCTCCTTTACTAAATACTGGACCACTTTTACATGTCCCTAAAAAAAATTTTAAAAATCAGTCAATCACGGAAACCTGACATCTGTGTGCCTAACTGCATTGGAATAAGTAACCACACCTACCTTACGGAACGCCGCCATGAGAGGCGTGATCTTGCGGTTGTCTGCTGCGTCCACATCTGCGCCTGCCTGCACCAGCAGTTGCACCACATCAAAATGACCCCCATTTGCAGCCAGCCACAGAGGAGTGTTCCCCTTCTTATTACGCACATCAATGTGAGCCCCTCTACAGGAACAGCACAAGCAAGACAAAACATACAGTCTGATTAAAGCACAGCGACATCAGCACTTACGCTAGGTTTGGCCAAGAACCCTTCCATCACTTCTCCTCACCTGTTAATGAGAAGCTCACAGAACTTGTAGTGACCCTTGTCTGCAGCGATAGTGAGGGCAGTGTCACGAGAAGAGGGGACAGGAGGGGCGTTGACATCAGCACCTTTATCCAGCAGCACCCGGCCTACCTCGGCATAACCACCAGACGCAGCCTCCATAAGAGGGGTGAGTCCCGTCTGAGACAGAGAAATTCAAAATTACTCCAAAGAACAAAACGACATTTCACCACTCAGATGTCACTGTTAAACAGAACTGAGAGGCTCCTGCCACGGCACAAGAGAAAAACTCATCGTCTGGAGCTGGTGAGTTCAACCTCCAGGTGATGCACACAGCTATCCGTGGCAGGGAGCCATGACAGCTAATTAGCTGAGCTCTCGGAGAGGGAGGGATGGCATTCACTAACTTCTCCGTCACTCATAAGCTATCGGCTACCAGCCAATTACATACGTTTGTGAGCTTACGCATACGAATGTGCAGGTAGTGCTTTCCTGATAGCGTGTTATGCCAAATTCAGAAGTGCAGTTATCAATATTGTTTATATACTGATTTATTTATTTATTTATTTATTTATTTTTAATGGGGTCAATGTTATCAAGATAAAAATATATAGCAATCAGTACAGATAAAATATATAAGCAACTCAAAATAACAAAAATGTTAGTTCTGGCTTTTATGCAGTGACCTTTCGGTTTTTAGTCAATATATCGTAAAGTAAACCCTGACAGGGTGATACTAGACCAGGAGTGAACAGGAGAGGTCTTGAATTACCCTGTAGGGTTTTATTACGTGATAATACATGGCTCGCTGTAGGATGTCACTTCTTGCACAGTTACATACAATACAGATAAATAATTTATAATTAATTAAACAACTTAGCAGAACACTAGCAAAGACTGATGTTTACAACCATGTTTGAAATAATAACAGACCCTTGTAAGCTGTAACTGACAAACCAGGATCAAGTATTCAAACCTAGCATAACAAATCTGAATTTTTACTTTCATCCACTATTCCAAGTAAGAAATGCATCATTACTGACAGTCATTAATGTTTTCAGCAATAACTGACCTTGGCGCGATGCTCCACGTTAGCCTTGCGGTCCAGCAGCAGGCTGACCACCTCGGCTCGACCCTGGAAGCAGGCCAGCGTCAGCGCGGTGTTGCGATTGGTTTCGATCTGAGCATTGATGTCAGAGCCCATGTCCAGAAGCAGCTTCACCGCAGGTACGTGGCCATTCATGGCTGCCAACATCAAAGGTGAGATACCCAGCTTGCTGCCCGTCCTACAAGGAAAAAAAACCAATATTATTCCAAACCAATATTATAATCTTACAGTCTCAGCTCAAATCCAAGTCAAGACTCAAGAACAGAAACGCTGCAGATAGACAAGAATGTCTGACCTGGAATTGATCTCAGCCCCAGCGTTGAGGAGAATCTTGATGATATTAACGTATCCCCCCGAAGCTGCCAGGCTGAGCGGAGTGTAGTCGGACACGTTTCGGTGCTCCTTGTTAGCGCCACGGAGAAGCAACAGTTCTACCACCTGTAAACATGAAACTAGAATTTACTTTCCCTCCTGACTAACAAGCCCACTGGAAGGGATGGGACGTTCTATTATTCTACAGTTTTAACATTTCGACTGTCCTCAATAGCGACACTTATTCGGTTTAACACAATTATTACCGGTTAGGCTACCAAGTTTCAGAACTGTTTAAACACCTCTTGTCTGCCGCCTGAGCATGCCAGGGAAAGAGGGGTATCTTTGGTCCTCTCAGACTGAGCCTCGATGTCCCCTCCCTTGTCCAAAAGGATCTCGACGACGCCAACATGACCCGCTGTGGCAGCCAGGATCAAAGGAGTAAACCCTGTAGATAGAGAAGTAAGAAAGAACCAGATTTCTTTTAGATATTGATATTATTTTTAATATACACTACGCGTGAAGGAGGTTGAGAGGACCCCTACCCTTCTTGTCCCGATGCTCAATGTTCGCGCCACGCGCAATGAGCACTGACACCAGCTCTTCATGGCCACCTGCACAGGCCAACGTCAGAGCCGTGTCATGATTGCTCTCCGTCTGAAAAGCAAAGAAGCAAACATCAAAAATACACACAGTGTAATACATAGCCATTAACTCTATGACTTCTGCGTTAAAGGGGAGGATCCCTGATTACAGAGAAACATTTGACATTTGAACTTATACAGCCAAACAAACAAATTCCAAACAACGCCTCTGCTAAGTTATTCTTTAAACAGGACAGACAGCTAGCGGAATCATGAGGGATTTGGCAAAAAGGATTAGGATCACCTTAATTTGCTTTTTCAGTTTGACTCTATGCTGTGCTAGAACCTCACAAGGATTAAGACAAATAAAAAAAAATGTCAATAATCAAACTATGGTAGAAACACGTATGTGGTATCAAGAGTCTTACATGTGCATCGATGTCTACAGATGGATAGAGTGGGAGCATGGAAGGTGGGGAGACAGTGTTCATGGGCGTTTGTGTTGTGGGCTGAGGTATGGGTGAGGTTGTAGTGTTTATCATAGGCACTCTGCTGCTCACTGCTGCACAGAAAAATGAAAGTATAATCGTCATTATTTACAAAAAACAAATTAAGAAAATGGGTTCAGTAAACCAAATAATATGAAGAACTTACCTGCCATGATGTCGTCTAGCGTGTCCGTAAGCGTCTGTGCAGGCGTGGCCACCATGAGGCCATCTGGTGCCTGTGCGAGGAGACCAGGTCCGATTCCAGGCAACTGGTGGCCCAATATTACCCTCTGAAGGTCCGGGCTGCTGCTGCCTGGATACTCTGCGCTGCCGAAGTCCGTAGACTGCTGTGCATTCATAGGCTGAATGGGGATGAAGCTGGACTGTAGCGGTGGAGGTGGAGGACCCTGTAAGCTGTGAGGCTGGGGAGGAGGCGGTGGCGCTGGTTGTTGTCCTTCATCACGAATATACAGGATGGTGTCCACCTGTGGGAGCTCCGCATAGTCGCCATCTTCCTCATCCTCATCCTCCTGGTCCTCTTCCTCTTCATCGTCGTCCTCTCCCTCTCCCTCCTCCTCGTCCTCTTCAGCAGGGAGCGGCTGATGGTCCTTGACGTCGTTGCCGTCTTCGCACTCCGTACTGGAGCCCAGCTGTGTGGCCTGCGGTGGCAGGGGGGTGCCGGGCGCCTCCACCCCTGCCGCCTGGCCCGGCTCCTCCTTCATCTTACCCTCCATGTACTCTTTGGTGAACTGCTGCTGCGTCTTGAGCTGCAGCTGCCGCTCCACCTTCTGCAGCTCCTTCAGGATCTTTTTCTTCTTCTGGACCTGTTCCTCACGGCTCTTCTTCAGCTCTTCGATCTTGTCTTTGGTGAGCGGCTCGCCCTGGATGAGCTCCAGCGAGTGCAGTTGGGCCTTCTCGATGGCGCTGATGCGCTGGCCTAGCTCGTTTAGCTTGCCTTCGGTCTCCTCGACAATGCACTCGAGAGGCTGGTACCGGATCGGAGGGAGAAGGTCGGCGTCCAGCCCCCCTGTGACCACAGCGTTGGTCTGCAGAGTGCTCAGCCTTTGTTTCGACATCCCTGAAAAGCGTAAGATCAGGACAGAATAAGATCAAACTCATCTAAGCAAATCCCTTGGAGTAAATATAAACATGGTGTCATACGTGTGACCTTACTGCCATTTTGACATATTCTGGGTGGTCGACCAGACGAACCTTTGTTTGTGACAGGTGGGGGTGTGGCAATGGTGGAGGGCACACTGTCTGGCTCCTGAGGGGGTACAACCATGGGCAAAGCTTGGAATGGGACTCGAGGAGCCTACATGCATGGACAGGGGAAAAAATCATCTAGCTTCGGCCTTCAAAAATACCTGAATACTTTAATCATGCAGATGCATGAAGAATTAAAGTCTTCAGCAAATGACAACATGCTAACTAGGAAGAATGCATCTTCTAACCTGAGACGTGTCATGGGAGGGGGGTGTGAGCTGAGACAGATCTGGCGCGGGGACTGATAAAATGTTGTTTGGGTAGTCTAGTAGGTAGGACACCACATTGGTGTGACCACCCTTAGCAGCTTCAATCAGCATCGTCGAGCCATCCTATGAGGAAAAGATAAAAGTTTAATTAGCATCTGAAACAGGAGACACACAATGAAATGACACGATGAGCGGCACTTAGCATATCTTAGCATATCTCCATACGTTTACTCAGACTACAAATTTAATTCCTTCAAATAAGCGGTTCAGCCATAAAAGGGCTATGAAAAATCTCTATTTTAAACTTGGGATACATATTAAAAATATTAAGCCAGAGTATCTTGTACTCCACCAATAAATCTAAATTACTGTTTAAGAAGTACACACTACACGTTTTCTTAACTTCAGACCTCATGGCCAGCTAGCACAGTCAAATCTGGTGTTTATGTACAGCACTGGTTCTGTACATGAGTGCCATCAGTGCAAACCACACAACACTATTCCAACAAATCATCAACAAGAGGGCTGGAGGGAAGATGGTGGGTGTCACTGCGGGCATCTGTGCCTTGGCAGTGCATGTCCATGGATTTGGGGGTGGATCTTTTGGAGGAGCAAAGGGAGGTGTGTATTTGGTTGGCTGGTAAGGTGAAACTTTAATCATTCGCTAAATTCTGAAAATGTATTGAAAATAATTACTTGCCAAAAAAAATTTGTATAGCATAAACCAAGAGTCCCTCTGGTGGCACAAGCAGTACAGACCAACCCACATTTCAAATAACGAATAAATAAATATCTTGAACTCACCTTCAGTCTGTGAGTAGGATCTGCACCATGAGCCAGCAGCAGCTCCACCACAGCCAGATGACCTCCAGCACAGGCAAGAGACACCACTGTGTGATCATTATTGGCTGTGGCTCTGTTCACGTTAGCACCTACGTATAATTAGACAAAAATCCAAAATTCACGGCTTTGAAGAGTCCTGATATTTAAGTATACAAATAAATTAGAATGACGTGTGACAATATGCCAATGATTTTTTAAATTCGGATTTCCACTTCGATTAGGTCAGTTTCCCCAGTCCCACCTGCTACTAGCCCTTCACCATCATCTACCAGTCGAAGAGGAGGAAGGCTAACATGTGCTACCTCTAAGACACATGAAGCTGAAAAACACCCATGGAGTACAGTGCTATCTACCCTCTTCTGCATACTTGAGCTCACAGGCAGTGGCTGTGGTCAAAATTTTAGACGGTTCTTTTTTAAATAACCATTTCAGATAGCATATATGGTGGCATTACCATATATGGTGTGTCGAAACTACATCATTAGCTACTTAGTTAAAAGACACCTCGATCAAATTTACTCAATTAAAGGCACTGCTTCTTAATAATGCATGTCTGTATCTATATAATTAAAATGATAGTATAATGAAAATATAATATTGTATAATAGTACAATTAAAAGAGTTGTTGCACAGATTTATGGGTGATAAGTAGCATCTGAGATACATCCATGATGCCTTCAACTGGGGGCAATTTAAAGATCTGAGTCAGGAAATGACATCATGAGTTCCTGAACGGCAATTGATGCCCAATGAGAGCTCACATCTCTTCCTAGCCATCCATTGCTATTACACCTGGCATACGAACATTAATCAACAATAAAATCGCTACAAACTCATTTCAGGTGAAAGCCAGCAGGTGGCGTTCATTGCTAAGAAATTTGTTATCATTAAATAGTGCTGGGGAATGAAAGAAACTGAAAATAACTTGACCAATCAAGTTTCTTTTGTTTTCTTTAGTTTTACTTTCTTGGTGTTTGATAGATCTAAAAGTTATTAAGATGTCTTAATACTACCCCAATGTGCATCACATAGCTAGCCCTAGCTAGCGTCATACCTTTACTGATTAGGAATTGCACAGTGCAAAGATGTCCTGCTCTGGCTGCTTTCATCAATGGAGTCCTCCCACCTTCTGACTCATGCTCCTATTTAAAAACAAATAAATAAATAAACGCAGAGTTAAGGTCAAAGACATCACCACATAGTGGGGGTAAGGGAGAAATGAATGGCACTCACCAGGTCAGCGCCGGTCTGAAGCAGTACGTCGGCCACATCAGTGTGTCCGTTTTCACAGGCATACGTCAGCGCCGTGTCCCCCGTGGCCGTCGTGGCATGGACGTTAGCTCCTTAAAAAAAACGTAAAGATTTACAAATCCATGTACAAACACAGCTCCATATATTGTACTTATGTGATTACAGGTCAGGAGCCTCACCAGCAGCCAGCAGGTACTTCACCAGCTCTAGATGTCCCTCCTGTGCGGCCTCCATGAGAGGAGTGGAGCACCCGAGCTCGATGTCTGCTCCAGCCTTGATGAGGAAGTCGGCTACCTCTAAGAAACCCCCGCAGCAGGCCAGCGTCAGAGCCGTCTCTTGCGTCTCCTCCGTCTGAGCGTTGATGTTCGCACCTGATTACAAAAGAGAAGACAGGAGTCACTTTTATGATTTCACCTTCTGACCAGGACAGGATGGGGCAAAAAAAATATCAGGATTAGGATACAAGGATGGGGGATGGGGCAAAGGAATTTTTGTTGGTGTGGGAGAGACCAGAGCAAAAGTATTTCTGTGAGCATGAGATTTTGCAGAAGCATTTTTTGTGGGTGTAGGATGGGGCAGGACTATTTCAGTGGGTGTAGGATGGGGCAGGGGTATTTTCTGGGTGCACGATGGATTCATTTTAAACATGTGGGATGGGGCAGAAGTAATTATGTCGGTGTAGGATGGGGCAGGAGTAAAAATAACATAACATAACATAATAATCATAACAATGCAACAACAATTATAAAAATAAATGTTGTTCAAAAAATTGTGGTCTGTGGTAAACTTTTAATTAATAACTAACATTTATTAATTAACATTTAATAATTTGGTTTACATTATTTAAAAAAAGCTATTTAAATGCGAATAATTGCACCATTGATACAACGGGCGTCATTTATACATATGTGTAGCCCTACTGGGTCCCAGGGCTGTAAATAAACTGCGAGATGTATGTCCAGCATGATGAATTGGATAAAGAATGTTTTTGCAACACGCTGATTTGCATTTTAAATTCACTACATGAAGGGTGCCATAAGAAGTTACTACTAGGCAGAACTCCAGAACACCTTAATGAGGCAATGCAGGGGTTCTTAAAATATTCAAACCCAAATGCTCCATCACGTCAATAATGCATACTGCGAGTTTGCTCCAAACGACAATCCGAAAACCCAGCTAGTGCCAGATAGGTAATCGGTGTACCTTGCGCCAGGAGCAGAGCCACCATTTCCTCGTGCCCCTCCCGTGCCGCCTCCATGAGAGGAGTGTATCCCTCGTCGTTCACTTCCTCCAGGTTGGCCCCTCTCTCGATTAGCAGCGCCGCCAGCTCCACATGTCCTCCACAGGCTGCCAGGGTCAGCGGAGACTCGAACGAATCCGCCGGCATGTTCACCTGCGCCCCGCTGTCCAACAGCAACCGCGCCACCTCTACGTGCCCGTCCTGCACAGAGCACACAAGCAACCTCTGTGAGTCACTGAAGACTGAGAAAATACAAAGCAGGGTGATAATTCTCATGCGACAGGGTACAAGTTGTCATTGTTACGCCCATTAGCAGACATTACGGCGACACACAGATTGTACATTAAGCCCTTTAAAAAGATTTCTAAATAAATACTGCATTGACAAAAAAGAAGAGGAAATCTGCCAAAGGGGAAGCGTGTGTGTATGTGATTTCACGTGCGTCTGAAACAAATAAAGAATGCAGTGTTCTCACCATGCAGGCTTCCATGAGTGCCGTGTGCATCTCGTCCGTCTTGTGTTCCTGGTCAGCTCCTGCCTCCAAGAGAAACCGCACCATGTCCAAATGCCCTGTATTAAAGCCAGAGGACTCACACACTGTGCCTTTCCACAGTATAAATGTTTCCTCCTTTTCTTTTCTTTTTAAAAAACACTATTTACATGCAAACCGACACATATTGGAAAACACACACACTGGTTATTCCAACACACACCTTTATAGCAGGCGAGTGTCAGAGCGCTTTCCTTAAACTCGTTGGAGTGTGTGTTGATCCCTGCGCCGTACTCCAGGAGGACACGCGCTACCTCGACGTGTCCCGCGCTGGCTGCCTCCATCAGGGGCGTGTGGCCGTTCTCGTTGTGATCTTCGATGTTGGCCCCTTCCTTTAGCAGAACTTTCACCACGTCCAGGAAACCGCCGGCACAGGCGTACGTCAATGCCGTGTTACCTACAAGACACCCGAAAGCCATTCGTGATAATTCAACAGTAAGCGCTGGAGTGTAAGGTGATTTTGAAATCATACTGCTAGTGATGTAATGTTTAAAGTGGGAGGAGTCTTACCATACTATACCATTTGTTCTTAATGTTTCCTTTAGAACCCTTGCTGTTAACTGCAAGGTTCATTCTGCATGTGACATCACAACCAATATGGAAACAGTAAACAGACTGAATGCATTAGTGCACCCCCTAAAGATATCATTGTTGTACCTGAAGAGGACTGCGCGTTGACGTCTGCTCCGTGCACTAGGAGCAGTTTGACGATGTCTACGTAACCACCGCTAGCAGCAGCCATGAGAGGCGTGATGTCTCCCTTAATGCCTCGGTCCTCGACGTTTGCATGCATGGCCAGCAAGACCTATAATCATAATAATAAAAATACATAAATTAAAAACTTTAAAAATAGATACATACATAACCACTGTGCAAGCACATGCACAAATATTCCAATAAATGTGAACAGCACTCAGGAGTACAGCTCACGTGTGTCGTCGGTCAGCAGTGGTATAAAAAGAGCAGTGTGTGTTTTTGCACGAGAGAGAAGGGCGTGTGAGCCGTACCTGTGCGAGCTCATAGTATCCAGCGGAGCAGGCCAGACAGAGCAGGCTCTCTCCTTCTTCTGTGTGCTCGTTGACACTGTGGCCCTCGTCCAGCAGCTTCTTCACCGCGTTCACGTCTCCGTCAGAGCAGGCCTCGGGCAGACTACGGCTAAAAATAACCAGACTGCTACAATTACCGCGACTGTGCAGGCAAAGCTAAGCTAGCTACGCTGGCACTCCAACAATACGGCTATAATACTGATCAACCCCGAGTACAATACGCTAAGCTTCAAGACTACTTCACATACACACAAAAGCTGACTAAAAGTTAGACTTTGATTGGTTGGAAGAGAAACAAGAAACACAATTTCAGGAAACACATGCTGGAATTGACAACCCTAGTAAGCATAAACTGAGTTTTTAAAAAAAAAAATACATTCAGGGAACCGACTGGGTAACGTCCATCATGCTTAACTAATGCAATTAATTAATCTTTTTCATTATTAATTGTTAAAGGACAGACTGCCAAAAATTGTATTAGTAACAAAAACTAATCACAAAGTGAACTTTTATTTTAAGATTCTATGTCCCGGAAATGTAGCTGTTTATCTCAGAAGGAGCCGTATATAAAATAGAGGTTGCTGCCTCAGTTGTAGACACTGTTAAATGGTGCTACACTGCCTCCATTATTGACTTTGGCATTGCACCATGAAGGCGTGCCCAAACGATGGGTCAAATTACTGATAGGTGCACATGGCAGCCATCTTGATTACATGTAGTTAGCAGAAATCAGACTTATGAGGTACTTATTTTCTCAAAACATCAACCTGAACAGTAGATTAATAAATACAATACATTAAACCTTCTCATGCACATATGATTTATCCTTTTTAATCTAAATGTACTCATGATGTTAATTTATTGTGGAGTGTCTGAGCAGCTGCAGTGATTAAACACCACATGCTGTAACTGAAAACTGAATTGTTCTGACTCATTACCTTTATCCAATAATGAAACATGTCTTTCCTGATGGGTGTGGTCTCTTAGCCTTTGGTATGAGTCCACCCCCACCTAGGGCTGTCACAGTTACCAGAGCTTAACTAGTCGAACGTCTATGGGAGACTTGGACAGCACTTGCTGCCAACACCACCACCACCACCCTCTGCATACCACCAACTGGCGTGGATATGCTATTCATAGCTCCAGTTTTGGGGACGTGACACGTGTACGTCAAGGGATGCTGAAGCTATTCTGGCAGCTTGTGGTGGCTTATATTTTTTATCTCTTTAATTTATCACCTGTCTGTATGACCGCTTTTAAAAAGCGACCCTAATGCTCCATATTTATAAACTGTGACTTGCTTATTATTATTTATCGAAGGCGTTCTTGAAGTATGCTGTTCAGATTCACTTCCAGCAGTAAGACATGAGAAAATACAGCCTTAAAATGTTACATTTTGGATATGCAGCGACACAAGGTGGTCTAATGCTAATGAGTCCTTTGTTGTGCAATGTCTTCGCAGAAAATAATATAATAATAATAATTATGATAACAATAAAAAATACAATGATCATGTACATGAACTGTATTATAAGTGTGTAAGAGAGAGGAGATGCCTACTTGTCTGCCTGGTTGGCGTTGAGTGTGTTTTCGGCCCTCATCCGTGTGAGGGCAGCGGCGGCTTCATCCAGCGCGCAGCTCACCGATGACGTGAGGCGACGCAGCACCTCGGGATCTGCGAAGGCTTTGCCATC
>JBCNYG010000024.1:5135734-5154118 GCA_039654305.1 Porochilus rendahli
ATACATACACATTTGTAATTTTTTTATTGAGACTTTTAACTTTATCTTATCTTTTTCTTTACTTGGTATGGAGCAACTGTGTGCACACATGTGTCTGTATATGTGTGCACCTGTGTGTGAGTGTTGGACCTGTGATAGTCTGGCAAACTGTTCAGAGTGTACCCTGCCTTTTCTCGTGCTCCAGCTTCCCCACTACCCTAATAAAGGACTATGAGATACAATGTCAGCTGTTGTGAGATACAACAATACAAATACAATGACATGAGAAGTTGCAGTTTGTGTCGTTCTATCTTTTTGTTCACAGTTGCCAAACGGAAATCCCTCTTTGACGATAAAGCCATAGAGATCGATGAGTTGACTTATATTGTGAAACAGGTACATATGTTTCTCGTCTTGCACACAAAGCTACTCGATTTTCCGTACTGGATTGTAAATGTTTTTTTTTTTTTTTTTTTTTTTAATCCACTCAGGATATTAACAGCCTGAATAAACAGATAGCCCAACTCCAGGAGCTTGTCCGATCCAGAACTAGGCAAAACAGCAGACATCTTCAAACACATTCCAATACTATCGTGGTATCACTGCAGGTATGGACAGCTCCCCCAAATTTAACTGACATAAATAAACCTGATTTGAGACGTTGTTGTAATGCCTTTTACGCTTTTCTCTTCCAGTCAAAATTAGCATCAATGTCAAGCGACTTCAAGTCAGTTCTAGAAGTGAGAACAGAGGTAACTCATTGATACGAATGATGTCATTTTATGAACTTTTCTTGCACTTTAATAAAAACCAAATTCATTTTGCAGAACCTGAAGCAACAGAGAAGCAGGCAAGAGCAGTTCTCTCAGTCGCCAGCCTCATCCTCCGTCCATAACTCCAGCTTTAGTAAGCTCCAGCTTTGCATTTCATCTTCATGCAGTTAATAAACAAGTGGATGTGTGTTAATAGTTATTAGTTTCACCTAGGTTTATAGAATTTGGTAGCTTTGTTAAGGCACATCGGAAGGGTTTTTTGAGCTGACGTGAGGGTTGCTGTTGACACCACTCCGTGTCCTTGACATAAAAAAAAAACGGCATCACCGTACATTGTACACATATGAAACTTCACAATGCTTATCAATCTGGCTTCTCACTCACTGACCAATGAAAATCAAGAAGGGGCGGGATTTAATTATATCAGCATTGCAACTCTTTTACCTGTTGGTGTTAATTTCCATGTTACAGAAGTGCTAGATATTTTTGTAACCTAGCAATTATACAGTAAGCTCTTGAGGGAAGCACTCCGAACATGAGGTCGTGTGTGCTGTCAGATGCATTTGTTGGATGCAGGGCCCTGTTCCACCCAGGAGAAAGTCAGCCATTTTGCATTTTGTGTTCCAGGTATTAAACTTGGAAATACTTTTTCTAAACCAATTCCAACCCTGTTCCTGGGGATCTAAATACCTTCTTACAGGTTTCATCTCCAACCTCGTTTAGTTAATCAAGAATGATTTAAGGCGATGATTAGATGGTCAGGTGGGCTACAGTCTTCAGTGAAGTAGATCTCTAGGAACAGGGTTCGTGTCCACTGTTTAGACGGTTCATCCTCCTTTATACCATAGGTGTTCAATATTTAATATATCTGACGGCGGTGTATTGGTTAGGGTGCTGGGCTCGTGATCGAGAGGTTGTGGGTTCGAATCCCCGTTAGACATTCTAACGTCTTATGCATGTCTTAGTCAATGTTGCTTGGATCTGTGACTCACTACAATATATTGTTGCAGCTGTATTCATTTTTGTTTTCACAACAGACAATTCAGTGCTGATGCAAGATAATTCCCAGAAAGCAGATATTTCCATAGACATGGATCTCCGTTCCAGTCAAGAGATGCAGCTCCTCAGTCAGAAGGTATCTACTTGTCATAGTTGATTCATCATGAGGTAGCAAACACAATACAAGTGAGAGTTTTAGTGATTAAAGATATAGTGAGTAAGATTTACAGTATCTTGTGGTGACGGTCCAGATTGCAACACACTGTTTTCCCTCCCCCGAAGCCTTCATGGTTTTGGAGTACTGTACATACATGGCGGTGCTTTACGGCAGCCTCCATGAGAGGGGACCTGCTCCCTACATAAATATAAACAGCTTATCAGCTTTCTGCTAATACTCACTCTCTCACTCACTTGCCTAGAGTTGCAAGAAGGCGGGGCCTATCTCTGCCAACGCTGGGCAAAGGCAGGGTACACCTTGGATACCTTGCCAGACTGTCACAGGGCCAATATATATACAAACACACACAACACCATTCACACTCACATCCATGTCTGGGGTATTTTGGTACGGCCAATTAGCCCGATGTGCATGTCTTTGAACTATGGGAGAAAACCGGAGCACCTGGATGAAAACCCACACAAGCAAACATGCAAACTCCACGCAGAGACACCTGAGTCCTGGACTCGAATCCAGAACCTTCTCGCTGTGAGGAGCATGTGCTAATCACTGCGCCATCATAAACAAATTCTCCAAAATGTTACAGACCGTACATTTAAGTTGGTCTGTTTTAGTAATTTTTGTGTGTGTGTGTGTGTGTGTGGGATCAGGACTCTTTTATTCAAGACCGAACAAACACTATGCAAAATATAGAGACTACAATCGTAGAGTTGGGGTCTATTTTCCAGCAGTTGGCCCACATGGTGAAAGAGCAGGAAGAAACGGTACACAGGTGAGAGAACAGACTGCTGTTACTACAGCATGAGAAAGCACATGCTGAATCTCAACTACACAAAGACACCAGCTGTTTGTTTGCTCACGTGCATAGTAAGCAATTATTTTATTCCCCCTTGTCACAGGATCGACGGTAACGTAGAAGACATTCAGGACAACGTAGACCTCGCTCATACGGAGATCCTCAAGTACTTTCAGTCCGTCTCGAACAATCGATGGCTGCTCATCAAAATCTTCCTCATCCTCATCGTTTTCTTCATCATCTTTGTTGTCTTCTTGGCCTGAAAACTACGGACGATATGAGGATCCAGGACCAAGTCACTAAGAAGAAGCATTTGTTAATAAGACGGAACAAGCAGAGAGATTAAATGTAAAGTAGAGTATATATCCCTCTGCTTTGGTATGGCTAGAAGCTGTACTGTATAAGAGTGTTCTTAAATAATGTGACTCAAATAATTAGAATCTGCACCATTGGATCATGAGCAGTGTTATATGATACTACTAAAATAACCTGGTAGCACAAGGTAGCGTCGGGGTTGTTTTTTTTTTTTTGTTTGTTTGTTTGATTGTTTGTGGCCAGAAGAATTTCTTTTATCTGTTGAGTAATTTTATACATAAAAACACCTTCTCGGGTCCGTTCTTTACATTTGAATTCAGGGTAACTACATCACTCCCGCTTTAAGCTTGTTTTCGCTTGTTTTATAGTGTAGAGAAAAAGATGAGTAATGTGTCATTGGCGCTAACGTCTCAGGCGTTTTTTGCAACATGATTCAAATTTGGGCAAAACTCATTAATGGGGCACTGTGCCAGTAGTACCTCCTTTAAAACTAGGAGGGTCCAGAGGTGGCGAGTTCACAGCCTGGTGATGTCACAGCTACTGATGGCCAGAAATCAATTGAGCAAAGTTGATGTTGGATGAATGGCTACAATCTTTGTCCCCTGTCAATCACAGCAGTACTAACCAATCATTGGGCTTCTGTGAGTTCATGTGGAAGCTGAGGTAAGTTTCACGTGTCTCAGAACTGAGTTAGCATTTAGAATCCTTAGATAAAGAATTTTTCTGTGATCAGGGCAAGTGTGTGCATTTTGCCAAAATTGGAAGAAAGATTTACTAGCAGTTCATTTCGTTAAGAAAGATCCAGGTTCTTTTATTGTATCACCAAATCCCATAAAACTGTCCTGAGACGATCATTCTTTCTTAATGTCATTACTGAAGATTGCCTTCTTGGAAGAAATCAACAGAATTCCTGCGAGCATGAATGTTATGGCAGTTCCGGAGGTTATTCAGTATGTTAGTACCATAGATGAAGTGGAAGCAAAGATTTCACCAGGTGTCCAGTTCATAACGGAGCTCCATACATATGCAAAGGTCATAAGCTCTGTATTGCTGTGTCTGTGCCCACACAGGGAACTCGGAGCACATGCCGGCGTTGTCAGCGCTGAGTGCACTTGCACTTCGTGGAAAAAGTTATTGTTTAATCAATGTTTTTTTTTTTTTTTTGTCTTGAGGAGAAAAAGGTTATCAAACATCACTGAAAAGACAGTAAGTTTATTTTGGGTGTTTACTGAAAATAAACGCAAATATTTTATATACAGCTATACTGTGAAGGAAGGACTAAAAATCCAGCAGGTAAATGAGGAGGCCAGAACAGATAACTTCTAACTTTCATTTCTTCTTTGAGCTGCCCTGCCCTGAAAGTCTTGATGTGAAAATTTCTATTCTGTCTACAGCAACGTTCTACTTGAACTGTTGCATTTAGTCACTTTTTAACATCTTCAAATGGCGTCTTAATACTTCATCAGTAATTTTTGGACAAATTCATTTGTTGTAATATTGATCAACATATTAAATTATTGTTGCAAACATAAATACTGTTGACCATTGTGTTTGATGCAAATGTGCATGGGGATATTAGGGAACTAAGGTTAGGTTTAACCTTCATTCATCATCTATTCATTTTCTGAACAGCTTAAGCCTAATTCGGGTCGCGGGGAGGCTGGTTCCCATCTCAGCCGACGGCAGGGTACACCCTGGACAGCTTGCCAGGCCATCGCAGGGCAGAAACAGGCTGATGGCTTTGCAGCCTAGTCTTGATGAAAATCAGCAATGGTACTTTTATGTGCCTCTGACCACAGACAGTGAGAGACATGGCCGGCCATTGATAACCCAGTTAGCTGCACTGGGGTTACAGCAGTGACATCCCGTTGGTAGTAGGGCTTGAACCCCCGACCTTGGGAACAATGAATTTAGCCAAGACAAAATGAAAATCTTTATTTAAAATTGTATAAGTTTAGCCAGGTTAATAACAGGACATCCATTAGAAAAGCCTTTATTTTTATACATAAAGCAACGTAAAATTACATTGGTAAATTGAACTGTATTGGCACTAATTTAAAAATACTTATGTATTTTATTTGCTTTTTGCGTAAAAAAAATGTCACTCTATATTTAGCATAATTAATTTGGCTTTCAAATTCCAGTGTAATTCCTCAGGTTTGTGCATTGTCATTTATAGAACTAAAATCAGGCATGCTCGTGACTCTCCGGAGCAGTGGGACCACCACTTCGAGCTCTTCATCCTTAGCCCAGCTGTCATCCTTCTCACACAATGTCTCTCTGTCCTGCCCTGCCGTGTCTTTGCTTTGGAGGTTTCTGAGGCACTGTTGTGAGAGACCAATGGTGAAGGTACTCTTACTTCGATGCTGGCTCAGAAAGATGGCTCGAGCTCGCAGGGATCTCTCCTTAGATGTTAGGTCTTCATGCTGCTCAGCCAGACAGTCGCATAGAACAAGGCGGAAAAGTCGTGGCATTTCGGTGACCTCCGGCTCCAACTCGGTCACCAACTTCCTGAGTCTGTACAGAACATACAAACAAGGGAGCTCATACAGGTCATGAAATAGCAGGACTTGGTTGTATATTCATTCATGGTTAAGGTAGATCGTGCAGGAGATCTTTATCTCCACCACTTTGGGCTTGATTTTCATACACTTTGTGGTTAAAGTAGGCTCAGTAAATACAGTACACTGTTGAACAAAGGTCCGGTGTTCAAGCCCACCTATCACCATGTGGTCACTGCTGTCCCCTAGTGCAGCTAACTGGGTTATCAAAGGCCAGCCATGTCTCTCACTGTCTGTAGTGAGAGGAATGTAACAGAACCATTGCTGATTTTCGTCAAAAGTAGGCTGCATAGCCATCAGCGTGTTTATGCGCTGCGATGGCCTGGCGAGCTGTCCAGGGTGTACACTGTTGTCCGCTGAGATGGGAACCAGCCTCCCTGCGACCCGAATTAGGATTAAGCGGTTCAGAAAAAGAATGAATGAATGAACATCGATTTTAGATACAAGTTTCCCTGTGAGATATTTTAAAGCTTGGATTGCCAAGCTGGCTAATTAGATGTTCCAAATTGCCCCAGGTGTGAGTGGGAGTGTAAATGGTTGTGTATGTGTTGCCCTTTGATGGTCTGGTGAGACGTTCAGGGTGTACCCTGCCTTCGCCCAATGTCGGCTGAGATAGGGTCCAGCCTTCTTGCAACCCAATAGGACTCAGCGGTTTGGCGAAAGAGTGAGTGAGTGTGTGCATGCCTTTGGATTATGGCAGGAATAAGGTTCTAACATTCAAAGGAAAGTGCTATCTACCATATTCCACATTCATGAGCTCACAGACATTGACTGCTGGTTAGTTAGAATAGAACGAAGACCAAACATTGTTGGTCCAAAAATATTTCAGCCGTTTTGATCTTAGCGCTGCTGCTGTTTTGTGATGCAGTTGAACTTCCTATCATCATGATGACTTTTTTTTTTTTTTTTTTTTTTTAGGATTGATGTTTAGAAAAAGTTTACTATAACATTCTTTTATAAATAACCATGATGTCACTGGTAGACCCACCTGAGGATCACCGGGCCACACTGAGAGGGAGGGATCATCAAGCAGAGTTCCTGAAGCTCTAGCACCTCTCCAGGCATGATCTCGTATGGGGTTTTCTGCTGAGTCGCTACCAGCCAGCTGTAATCCACACAGGAGCTGCGCCTGCGAATCTTGGCTGCCCTCTCGTGACAGAAACGCTGAGTGCGCTTCAGTAAAGAGTTCAGCTCCTGCATGAGCGTACGGCTCACCATCTCTGCAGGCGAGCGCTGACTAGGACGCTGGGACTCCGCAGTAAATGTAGCCGACCAAGGAAACATCTGAATAGTGGATAGGAGGATGTAATATCCAGCAATGGTCTAAAGCAGTGTTTTTTAATATAAAGTACAGTCATGAATCAATGACATTGCATTTTGAATGCTTTGTGTACTTCCCAAAGAGGCCACAGACTTTTATTTTCTCACATATTTTCTTTCCTAACATTATTCCAACAAGTTTGAAAATGTATTGCAGCTAAAGCTAGGTCCGGATAAAGCAGTGTAGCTTGGCACAAACGTTCATTCATTCATTTGCAGAATGAGAGAATCACTTAATCCTACAGGAGCCTATCCCAGCCGACTCTCAGCTAAGGACGGGTACACCCGGTTTCAAACAACCCAGGTCTTTCTTGCTGTGAGGCGGCCGTGCTAACCATTCATTCATTTCTGAACCGCTTGTTCCTAATTCGGGTCGCGGGGAGGCTGGCGCCCATCTCAGCCGACTCTGGGCAAGGGCAGAGTACACTTTGGACAGCACTCCACACCATCGCAGGCCATGGTAACCACTAAGAAAATAATCTACGCCCCGCCCTCCACTGGAAGAGAAAGGGATGGATTGGGACTCTTTGCAAATTTCCACTTCATTGCCTAATGCTTAACACTGGCTGGGTCGAACAGCACAATAATGAATTACGTCTGAAAAAAGTCTGCCCTGACAACTTTTAGGGTTTCCTCCAAGTAACCTGGTTTCCTCCTCCTGTCCAAAGACATGCACATTAGGCTAATTGGCTACAACCTGACCCTAGGTGTGAGTGTGAATGGTGGTGTGTTACCCAGCAACGGACTACTGAGCTGTTCAGGGTGTACCCCACCTTCGCTCCAAGTCAGCTAAGTTCAACTGTGGGATAATGTCGTCTTTAATGATTTCTTGCTTCTTAAAATGGTTAGCATGTCCGTCGTACAGCAAGTAGGTCCTGAGTTTTGGTTTTGCACAAACCAAAGACATGCAAATTGGGGCTGATTAGCTGTTCCAAGTTGTCCCTAGCTGTGAGTGTGAATGTTTGCATGTGTGTATTGGCCCTGCCATGGACTGGCGAGCTGTTCGGGGTGTACCCAACCTTCCAGTGTAGGCTGAGGAAGGCACCAGCCTTTCCACAACCCTAATAGCAGGATTAAGTTCAGCAATGAGCAAATTGAAGAAACACTGCTAAGAGGCGTTAAATAAAAACTTTGAGTCACTTTAGATTTAAAAAAAAAAATTGATTTAAATTAATTAATTATTTTTTCAAATAGTGTATATATATCTTGTTACAGTCACACAGCTCTATCATTACTACACTGATAGTACACTAACGTCCTAAGAGTGTCATAAAACTCAGTGATCAGTTCTTCTACCCATGTGATCAGACCTTACCTTAAAGCCAAACACGGTATACAATAGATTCTAGAGTATTCTCTTGTCGTCTTTAAAAAAACCAAACATATTTACGAGATCCTGGCACCGATCTGTCCTGCATGGCCGACGAGTGGCTTAAAGCACCTTTCCTGTCAACACAAGCTAATGGGCTGAGGATAAATGTTAATCCGCTATTACTACGGTGCACTTTTAGCCTGTATTTTAATGCTTCAGCATTTTAAACAGACAAAAAAAAAGATATAAATCCAAACATATGGCTTTGTTGTTCACAGTCTGTAAACATTATCTCACTGTATTTCCAAATCTATACATACATATTTCTAATATCCTCTCAATATTCTTGTGAGGATTGTGAATTATGTAATTGGATTAGTGTGAGATGCAATAGGAAGGCTGAATGTATAGAGTGGCTTGCATTGATCTTGCTTGAAGTTTTTCTTTGGTACTGTTACAGCCCGAAGTCGAAAAGGACGTAATTGGCAATATGTCGTAGTGTGTCACGTATCTACACAGCAGACACCATAATATTGCAGTGGGAGGAAATCTGTACAGCTTGTAACAGGGTCAGAATGAAAGAAAATATCAGTCATATAACAGTTAAAACTTCTTTTCAGCCGGCATAGTGATTAGCACATCCACCTGACAGAAGAAGGTAGTGGGTTCGATTCCCAGGCTCGGCCATTTCTGTTTCAGGAGAGTTTGAATGTTCGCGTGTGTTTGCATGGGTTTCATTTTGGTACTCGGGTTTCCTCCCACAGTACAAAGACATACACATTAGGCTTACTGGCTGTTCCAAATTGCCCCTAAGTGTTAGTGTAAGTGTGTGACGGACAGGTGAGCTGTTAAGGGTGCCTCCCCCTTTCGCCACAGTCGGCTGAGACAGGCTGTAGCCTCCCTGTGACCACAGCATCATTAAGTGGTTAAGCAAATCAGTGAGTGAGTGAGATCTCTACATTTCGCATGTGCTGAGTTGGGTTTGGAGATGAGACGCATGTGTGGTAGTGGTCACAGGCTTTCAAAATGCAGGTGCTTGTTCATGGTAAAGTGGTTAGCACATCCGCCTCATAGCGAGAAGATCCTGGGTTGGGCTTGCATGTGTGGAGTTTGCATGTTTTTCCTGTGCTTTTCCACCGGGTACTCCAGTTTCCTCCTACAGTTCAAAAACATGCACATTAGGCAAAGTGGCTGTTGCAAATTGCCCTTAGTGCTGAGTGGGATAGACAGGTGAGCTGTTCAGGGTGTAGCCCAGTTTCGCCAGAGTCGGATGAGATAGGCCCCAGCCTCCCTATGACCCTAGTAGGATTAAACTGTTTGGCAAATAAATCAATAAATGAATAAACAAATAAACAAATTGGATATTGGGAAGGGTGAAGTGATCATTTTATATACAACCAAAACATTTTTATTAAATGCGGGAAAACTTACAGGGGTGAATTCTTACGCAACATACAGCATGTAGTATAATCAAGGTTTGATCTTCTCACCATTCTTCCCTTCTTGCCAGCTGCCCCTCCCCATTCTTATGTTAAAAGCCTGCCTGAGTTAGATTAGATTATTAGATTAATGTGTAATGTAAGAGTTCTTTGCTTATTGATCAAGTGCAGGAGAGTGCTGGTTCTTCAGAGGTGTCTGCCTGGCTACTTCCCATCAGGATTGAGGGGAGAAAAAAGCATACACATGCCCTCTTCTAACTGTCACTCATCATGCATTTAACCAAGTACGGAGAGAGTTTCAAACACTCACACTTAAGAGTGTGTATTCCTACACACTATGAGCTAATGGTGTTAATTCACTCACTTCCCATTCTGCATATGATGCATTGGGCCACTTTCATGCTTTCTGGTTCAATGTATGTTTTTGCCTAAGAGGGTTGTAAGCCCCCTGCAGATCCGCTTCTATAGGACAAACATCCATTCCTTCTCACAATCATACCTAGGGTCAAATTGGAAATGCCAAATAGCCTAATGTGTGTACCTTTGGATTCTGGAGGAAACCAGAGCACCCAGAGAAAACCTAGGCAAACATGGGCAGAACATACAAACTCTGCACAGGACAACGTTCACGGGGGCAACAGGGCTTGAACCCAGGACCTTTTCTGCTGTCAGGTGTGAGTGCAAACCGCTATGCCCAAATGCCCGCATTGGTGTTGTAGAGGACAGGATATTATAGTGTTTTTTTTTTTTTTTAGGAATATTTACAAGCATATTACAAGTAGGCGGAAATTGTGTTCGGATCGTGCTTTTCTGAGTTGTGGTTCCGCCGGTGGTTTGCTCAGTCCTGGGTGAAATGGGATAAAACTGCACACGTTTGCAAACAGAACAATTTGCGGCATCTGAAAGTCCATGCCTCATCAGAAAAATAGCACGAAGAGGGCTTAATTGAAGACGCTTGTAAAGTAGGAGATAAACATAGGCATTAGTGTTTAATCATTTCGAACGTTTTGTCGTCGAGTCGAGGTCTTCCTCACATTCCATCTCCAGTCCACTAGGAAGTCATCATCAGCACGTAGTGTTTTCTTACTTGTTTTTGGTTCGACTTGAAGCAAATGTGTCAAAACCAAATCTGAGACAAAGTGAAGAAGAAGAAAACTGCCATCTACATCGCCAGTAAAGGGAATGAGTAAGTTTTCTCTCATGCTGTAGATTTAAAAGGTAGGACATAGCTAAAACATCCATAATTTAATGCTGTAGCAACAGTTTTCTGTTTTCTTTTTGTTCTAGATAAAATAAAAACCTACACCAAAAAAAAGGACTATTAAAATAAAAATATCTTAAATATAATCACATTGATTAAATACTTCCTATTACAAGCTAACCATGAAAATATAGGCTTAGTAAATCTAGTCTATTTCTACTTTTAGTTTTATTTTTAAACTAATTTAAAGCTATAATCAATGTATTTCATTGGCAGATCATTTTGTGTCTTTCTAGATACTGGTAGTGTTGTTTTAATTTAAATTCATGGGGCAAACTTGTTCACACATAAATTAGTATAAAAATGTCTAGAATTAGGTTTAAATTCTAAATGTCTTATTTTGTTTGTTGTAATTTTATACATAAGGTAACACAAGATATATTTGTTTACATTCTAGATATTTTTACATGTTCAGATGCAATGTTTTGTAGAAAATGATCTTACTAATAGGAATGGATACAAAACATCATTAACTTTTTATTTTTATAGATAATCATGATTGACCGTGTAAAATCATGATACAGTATGTCATTTTGGGATTTGGAATGCATGTGTACAAGAAATAAAACACTGTTGTACTTTTAGAGGTACAGGTGGCTTGTCATTGGTGCAGTACCTTCTATGATACTTATTTGTACTTTAAATGCTGCTTGGGAACATATACTTTTTTTTTAGTCTTCAAAAGGTTATACATAATTAACTTGAGGTCCAAAAATTAGCCATAGAGGTTACAGTGTATTTGTTCCTTGAGGGATAGAAATGGACTCCTACTGCACCCCTATTTTAACAGTGCATAGCCTAGAAATTACATTGTATTTTTGGTTGTTTTTTTGTTTTTCTGTAAATAAGTCCATTTATATATAAAATAAATTGTAACTTGATATAATGCATCTTTTTATTAATGCTGCTGAAGCCTTTGAATATTGCTAAGGTTTAAAAGTAAGAAACCAGTCACTCTACGACTTTCAGATGAGACATTTCACCATTATACCGGTCAAAAGAAAACAAACAGCGATCTCTGTGAAAAGGATACCTTCCACTTCTTGTTTTATTTCTCAGGCTTTGGACGGTAAGTGAAAAATAATGAGCAAGGAGTGGAAAGTACTTACCTACAATACTGAGACTGGCCATGTTGTGGCAGGATGAAGGACGTAATCAATCTGTGGTCAGGAAAATGTGCAATCTGAGAAATAAAGAGAAGGAACGAGAGAAGAGCTTGTAAGGAATCACATTTGATTTTATTTGGCATGCCTAAGACTGGAGCCGACTGGAGCTCCCCGTGAACTGCTATTTATTTGTTGTAGACTTGATTGGTTCGAATTCTAGTATAGCATCAAGTTGCTTCTTGATGTCCCATGAATTTGGGCTGAAGTCACAGGAAGGAGCATTTTTGGTGCTATGGATTGAGGAATTCCTAACGAAGATCATTAAAGAAAAGGTAAGACTGCATAAGATATCTGTCATGGCCGTCCTTAGCCATCATTGACTCCAGCATGCAAAAGCTCCTCTTTTTGAGCTGGCTGGCCATTGGACAAGACACATCTGCTGGACATCTGCTTGATTTATAGATATGAACTTCATATCCACTCCACATAGAGGACTAACACACAATGGGCTATTTTCATAATCGAGTTGAATCGTAAAATATTTTCATGAGTGGTGGACAATTTTTGTGTGACAAGGGTGCGGAGTAAGCGGGAAAATATGTGTAACTGTATGTAGATTTTTTGGACAGCGATTTTCCTTCAAGTGTTTTACACTGCACCTGAACGCACACGCACGGCAGTTCGTAAAGATGCGGGTGGTGGCATTACGTGTTATGGAGTGGGAACATGCTTGCTTTTGCCCGTCCCTGGTTGGTGGTGGTTGCGTGGTAGGGAGGCCATTTTTTAATAATGCTCTTGTGTAACATTTAGTAAAACAATTATTCTCCTTGAAGGTGAATAATTGTTACTTATGAGATCATTATGACTATTAATTCTGTTTCCAGATTTAATTGCACATTTCAAGCTTAAAGTTGTTTTTATTCTATTAGCAAATAATTTTGCTTCTTTCTAGCCACCTAAACATATGTATAAACATATATATAACGTTTCATATAAATATGTGTAATGATTTTTTTACTTCCCCCAGTGCAGCTAACTGGGTTATCAAAGGCCGGCCATGTCTCTCACTGTCTGTGGTGGGGGGCATGTAAAAGAATCAATGCTGATTTTTGTAAAGGGGAGGCTGCATAGCCGTCAGTGTGTTTCTGCCCTGTGATGGCCTGGCAAGCTGTGCAGGGTGTACCCTGCCCTCGCCTGAAGTCGGCTGAGATGGGCGACAACCTCCCCGTGATCCTAATTAGGATCAAGCGGTTCAGAAAATAAATTAATGATTTTATTACTTGTATATAAAGGATCAATATTTGCTAATATTTAAATATGTTTACAATATTTATGTTTGCTAACTATTCCCTGTGATATAAATATCCCGTAAGTCGATCTTCACATGTCAAAACCTAATTATCTTGGTGTATTCCAATATTAACCCAATTTCCTAATAAAATAAACTGCCTCATTATCTCTAGACATTGTTTACTTTGGATACCATGATTATTTATTCTTTTAAACATCTCTCTTAAGATACAAGAAACATCTTTATTGTTTACTATTTACCCACGCTGCATTCAAAGTCAACATTAACACACACACCCCCACACACACACACAACACACACACATACACACAAACGACACACAAACAAATAAGCAGGAATTCCTCCGTAATCTTTTCACAAAACCGTACCCTTAATAGAAGCATGCATGGATTACACCAATCCAAACTTTCATGTACAAAATATGCTGTCACTGACCAACACCTCAAGTATTCTGAATCCAAAACCGATTTAATGGCAGCGCTTCAAGGGGAAGTTGGCATATTCTTTCATCTCCAGTATGTACTTCTGCACGTGTGGATTTCAGCACTCGGCCCTGCAGTGGCTATGCTTATGAACCGAATGATATTTTGGAAGAGCTCGAGGTCACCTTGTGGTGTTTGTCTGGGTGATATCCAAGGACATTTTACTATTGGTCCTTCAATGGCATCTGGAATGTTCCATGTTGGTGGTACACTGACAGGATGTGTACAGGCTTGGTACGTAGCAACAATGATCTACAGTGGGTGGGGGGTGGCAGGATTACATTTACATTTATTGCATTTGGCAGATGCCTTCATCCAGAGTGACTTGGATCTTTTTTTTTCATCTTTGTTATACAACAGAGCAGTTGAAGGTTAAGAGCCTTGCTTAAGGTCACAACAGTGATGGTACTGGGGCTTGAACCACTGACCTTCTAATCAGTAACCCAGAGCTTTAACCACTGAATATTAGAGCCACACCTAACCATAAAGCATGATCCAGGAGCCCACCAGAACAGTTCCACATGGAGTCTACGAATCAAGCATCACCATTAAAGAAGCTCAAGCAGCGAGATATTATTTTTATCAAACTCGAGCAGCTTATATTCCTCTTCCTCATTCAAAAATACTTTTGCCATACTCCAATTCTCCACAAGTAAATCATGACTTTCTGCCACTGACCATTCATTTATTCTTTCATTCATTTATTATCTGAACCACTTATCTTGTTGAGGGTCATGGACTCAGCTGACTCTGGATGGAGGCAAAGTTCACCCTGAACGGCTCGTCAGTCCATCGCAGGGCCAACACACACACAACCATTCACACCTAGAATAACCAAATAGCCCAATGTGCAGTGTCTTTGGGATGAATGAAGAAACCAGAGCACCCAGAGGAAACCCATGTATGCCCGACCATGGGGTCTCGAACCCAGGAGCTTGTTATGAGACTAGAGTTCTAACCCCCCACAGCACCCAAAAAAAATGCTATATATTTTTTTTATCATTTATTCAGTCCTAGAAGGTGGAACATTTTACAAGACAACAGTGATTTACTGCTGCCTCCCCTGTGAGTAATAGGACTCCGGTTTAACAGCTGTTGAATCACATTCAGAGCCTGGAAGTGAAGAAAGCTGGAGACTCTCACACAAATTGCATTGAAAGAGCAAAGTAGGCATAAAAGTTCCCAACAAACTGAATCAAGCTGCAAATGGAAGTTGTGCTGAACACTTCAGGAGCTGACAGGATGCAAGCGGATACTGTACGTACGATCGCTGATTTCAGTTTCAAACACATATATGACTCACCTCTTTGAAGGTACTTTCTGAAATTGTAGGTGTACTCCCCTTAATTGGACCCGATTGGTGGATGACATTTCGGAGTAGTGTCAGGTCCATTTCCTGTTTCCCTTTATTTACCGACAGCCACAACATGTTTGGGATATTTTGTGTATGCTACAAAAGCACATTAGTACAATGACCAGGCACTGAGCATATTTCATTTTTACTGAAGATGGCAAGGAGCCCATTGTAAGGAGTATGGCGGTACATCAGTTAATTACAAATCCCAATTGGTCAAATAGAGTGCCACAGACAACACATTTAATCAGTCTATCACCGTTGCGCATAACCAGCACGAAAGAAAGGAATGGCAAAGCATAGATCTTTAAAACTGGACTACGAACTCAGGGGGACAGAACACAAACGGTTGTGCAATGGCGAGCATGTCCGCCTCACAGCAAGAAGGTCCTGGGTTCAAATCCTGGGCTCAGCGAGGGCATTTCTGAGTGGAGCAACTGGTGTTGTTTACATTCATCTATGGAAACCAGTATACTGTGGTTACTCTCAAACCCCCTTAGGAATATTATTGTAGTCCATTCCTTCATCATCGCCAACTGGTTTGCTCTCAATTACAAGTGGATATGTATCCCACCGGTGGTTAATATTGGCCCAGGGCAGCTGTCCCCACTTCAAGTTGAGCTATTTCAACAGCCGAGAGGGATCATTATAATACTGTGTAAAGAAGAAGAGTGAAGGGGATGATGCATTTTTGTAGACATGGCAGTGTAGTGGTACATCCTCATGAATAATAGAGCATCGCTGATGTACTCAAAGCCCTGATGTGTAATTGATGGTTGCAGACTGCTATTGATTGTTTTATTTATTATGTTCCATTTAGTTAAATTTTTTTGTTGTTGTTAAAAAACGTATTTAACTTTCCTTAACATTTTTGGTCATTCCTACTTCCAATTGGTGAAAGTAATTAATTTTTAAGTAGGTTTTTTCCAGGTACTCAAAATTGCCCCTAGATGTTAGCATGAGTGTAAATGGCTATGCATGTGTGTATGTTGGCCTTGCGATGGTCTGGCGAGCTGTTTAGGGTGTACCCTGTCTTCGCTCAGTGTTGAGCAAATGAGCGCGTATAAGGAAGTTTAATTAATGTACGTACTGTATACTTGAAGAAAATGTATTTGAGCAGTAAAAGTGGTTTCTGCAGTTTCATGTTACACATTAAATCAGACAGGAGGGACATGGGAAAGTTTTTTTCTTTATTTCAGAAGATTATATCTTTGTACTGTATTTTGACTGGTACATGTCTTTTGAACTCCCTTGGTCTCCAGTGTGAGGTGAAATGCTCAGCCATGTTTTTCCCACTCCCCTTCCCAGCTCTAGAATATAAGGCTCTAATGGAGCCACTATATGGTGGTGCAGTGGTTAGCATGTCCGATTCACAGCAAGAAAACTGGGGTCTGATTCCCAGCTCGGGCGTTTCTGTGTGGAGATTGCATGTTCTCCCCGTGCTTGCGTGGGTTTCCTCTGGGTACTCCGGTTTCCTCCCACAGTCCAAAGACATGCCTAGTAGGTCAACTGGCTGTTCCAAATCATCCCTAGGTGTAAGTGTGAGTGTGAATGGTTGTATGCGTTTTGGCCGGCAATAGTCTGGCAATCTGTTCAGGGTGTGCTCTGCCTACGCCCAGAGTCGGCTGAGATAGGCCCCAGCCTCCCCACAAACCTAATTAGGATTAAGCGGCTTCAAAAAGTAATGAATGAATGAACAAACAAGATACCACAGGGATGCAATCAGGGATGCAAATAAATCAGAATCCATCAGGTGCCAACCATTGGCACCATTTAGCGATTTGGAAATCCCGTTTCCATGGACTCCGGCAGAAAAATGATAATTTCGTTGAATGCTGATTACTTTGCCGAAAGGCATGATATTTTGATAATTGAAGTGACTAGTCATATGTTTTTTAGGTAACCTTTTGGTACGCTCCAATTTGGGAGTTGTTTTTTTTGAGTTTGTAAAAAAAGTTAAAACATTTTGTAATTCTGCTGATGAACATAATACATGTTTATGGCATAGAATGTTTATTATAATATTGGTGTATATAGTATACATATATATTACATATTATTTACATAAATTTTGATTTTGTTTGATTTCATCCTTCTTTATTCTGACTTACTGATACTATTAAAAAAAAAACACCAAAAAGCCTTTTGTTGAAATTTGTTCAAGGGTTGGCCTATTTCTGCATATATTGACAGGACTATTAATTCAGATAGCTATTGCTACTATGCTCAGATCAGTATGTAGCTGATTGCACTATGACTAAGAAATTTTTTTATGCCTGCCGGGATCACCCCCACAGGTATTCTGAGCTGAATGTAACACTGCTACGTACACATAAACCATAAAGAGTATAGAGTACACTATATATACACATTACATACAGAGACAGAACGAGGGTCGAGAATCTGTGAGGTAAAGGTGGAGGTTAAGACAGTTAATGTTAACCTTTGGGTAGGTTTTATTTATAAACCATGGTGTAGTACTAAAATAGATTTGTGTTTATTTCCTATTTGGTTCACACTAAAAACTATATTCAAACCTATAGGTGTACCCGTAAGTAAGTGTTTAAGTTTATTTTTGTATATATTTGCTTTTAATTTGTTTGATGTTTTTATTTATTTGATTGTTTGTTTGCCTGTTTGTATGGTACTACTCTTAATAGCCTTCATATCTTTTAGAAGTGTATAAATACATAATAATTTACAAAAATAAATAAATAAACAAATAAATAATACATTACTTTATGCTAGACATTGTGATAAATTGTTAAATACTTTAATTTATATAATGAAATAATGTGGAAAACATGGAGAAATGTTTTTAAATGTTTTTAATGTTTGTGGATAGTTTGATTTCACATTTTGAAATTTGTGCCATCAGTAAAATGCAATTATTTTATTTTGCATTTATTTTCTCTTTACACAGTATTTTGCTGGTATAGCTAAAACAGTTTTTTATGTGTGATTTAGGTTTGTTTTCTATTTATTTGTTTGTTTGTTTATTTGCTTATTTATTTATTTTTAAACTATAATGTAAACTTTAACCAGTATATAATTTTAACTTACTGTCTTCTAGTATTTTATATTAATTGTTGTTATTATTATTATTATTATTATTATTAATATTAACATTATTATTATTATTATTATTATTATTATTATTATTATTATTATTATTATTATTATTATTATTATTATTA
>JBCNYG010000024.1:5161736-5172806 GCA_039654305.1 Porochilus rendahli
CGCCCGAGCTGGGAATTGAACCCAGGACCTTCTTGCTGTGAGGCGGACGTGCTAACCACTACGCCACTGTGCCGCCCACACCTAGGGTAAATTTAGAAAACCAATTAGCCAAATTGCATGTCTTTGGACTGTGGGAGGAAACCAGAGAACCCAGAGAAAACCCACCTATGCACGGGGGGAACATGCAAACGCCACACAGATAAAACCGAGCCCAGCACTTGAACCCAGGGCCTTCTTACTGTGAGGTGGACATGCTAACCACTATGCCACTGTGCCACCCACCTTCTTTGTAGTTATAGTTGGGAGCTGTTACAACCATTAAATCAAAAATATAGTTCGGAGGTGGTTAATTCTGTGTATCAGTGGAAACAGACCACCATAGATACACAATTGACCGTGTATTATTTGTAATAGGTGCAGCAGTTTTGTGGTTTTACTTTAATTAACCAACAAAAGTGCATCATGTGAGGTCTTCCTAATAGAATGGCCAATAAACATAAATGAAAGGTGGCTGAACATGCACAGTGTATGTTGGCAGCCAACTCTCATTGTTATAGCTATGCCATCTATCCTTATCTAATTGAAAAAAAATCAACAACTGATAGCTGGTGATATTGTTAGTGCCAAGGTTTCAGCACATGGTTACACGATGATGCTTTATACACAGTAATCTGATCAAGTGGAAGGAATGCCAGCCTGGTGTGTACTTGGTTGCTGTCTAAACATACCAACCATCTAAACTATTATTCTGTATGCCTCTGCAGCGTGTTACAGTAGCCATTGTGTATGGTATCCACCCAACGGACAATGAGACATTCACCAGCAACTGGGACCTTGCCAGTGCTTTCTTCTTCTCTGGCACTATCATCAGCACCATTGGTATGGCATTCCCACAATGCTGCATGAGCCCTGCACCCTTTTAACTCCCAAGCATTGGCCTGCTACATGCATTGTATGGATTGTTCACCCTGCAAGTCCTCTATAAATATCAGAGCGTCAAATCACATAGCATTTTCCTGTGGGCTCCAGGTTATGGGAACATCTCACCAAAGACAGAGTGGGGACAGCTGTTCTGTATCTGCTACGCCCTGATGGGGATCCCTATGTTTGGGTTCCTTCTAGCTGGAGTAGGAGATCATTTGGGAACAGGGCTGAGGAATGCTATTGCTAAGATAGAGAGGCTCTTCTTGGTAAGACAAAGTGTTGATGATGGTGATGGTGATGATGATGATGAGTATGAGTATCACTAATTAAATTAGCCATTACATTGCTGTGTTTCATTATAAACTATCACTTTTTCTGGCAACTCTAAAAACAATAAAATTCACACCCTTCAAATTGCCTCCTAATTTTTTCTCACTTCCTGTTTCTATTCCAACGTTGACAGAAGTGGAAAGTGAGTCCCACTATTGTTCGCATCATCTCCGCTGTGCTGTCCATCCTGCTGGGCTGCATACTCTTCGTCTTTGTGCCAACGTTGGTCTTCCAGAAGCTGGAGGAATGGACCTTGCTCGAATCTGCCTACTATGTGGTCATCACCCTCACTACTGTGGGCTTTGGGGACTATGTAGCTGGTAAGCTGGAAAGCCTTATTTCATCCATTATAATATTGCTTTCATTAGATGAAAAACTGCAGTGAACTTACATTCATTCATTTATTCATTCACTTATTCATTTGCCAAACCACTTAATCCTACTAGGGTCATAGGGGGGCTGAAGCCTTATCAGCCAACACAGGGTGAAGGTGAGGTTCTACCTGAACAGCTTGATAGATCATTGCAGGGCCAACACTCGTACACGAAACCATTCACACTCACATTCACACCTAGGGTCAATTGGAACAGCCAATTAGCCGAATGTGCACACCTTTGGACTGTGGGAGGAAACCCATACAAGCATGGGGAGAACATACTAACTCCACACAGAAACGCCCAAGCCCAGGATTCAAACCCAGGCAGACATGCTTACCGCTACGACATCATGTTGCCCCCTGGCTGGGCAAGCTTTCCAGGATGTACTCTGCCCTTGCCCAGAGTCGGCTGAGATGGGCACCAGTTTTCCCATGACCCTAATTAGGCTAAAGCGGTTCAGAAAATGAATGGATGAATAATGATAAAATAGTGTAAAGAGAACAATCTTCCCAGTACACTGTAGGGGTCTATAAAATGTCTACGGATGTCTACAAAACAAAAACAAAAAAAAATCCTAGTGCTCTTATGTATTTGAGCATGTTTTATACATTTCTCTTATCCTTTACTCAACAAAATTAAATGCTTTCACTGTTGTTTTCATGAATTGTTTGTTGATTTGATAGGACCAAATCGTTTGTTTACATCTGTTAAATAATAGATAATGTTCCATATAAGATGATCCACTAAACACAGACAGGTGAGGTCAGCTGAAACACTGCCATATATAGATACCATATGCTGGGGATAATAAAAGGCCACCCCATATCCTCCATATTTGTCATACATGAGGGTGAATTGTTGTAAGGTGACATGTCAATTTGCCTAACTGCAGCCATAAATATTGATTTTTTACCCCCGCTATGAGGTAATGTTTTTACCTGTCTTGGTTGGTTAATTAGTCTGTTAGTTTGCTCATTGTCTGTTTGTGTACGAAATGCATCAAAACATTATGCACAGATTTCGATGATCTTTCCCCCAGTCCACAGTGTGGTGTCAGTAACAAACCATTAAATTCTGGAGGTGAAACACCCATTTTAAAATATGCGCCAAAATGTTCATCAAATGTCCAGTAGGAGGAGACATTTCATTATAAGTATGTCAAGTTATAATAATCCATTTGTATCTGGTGCCAATACCTTGTAATGTGTGAATCCCCCACTCATTCAACAATAAGCCACTTTAGAAGTCAAAGCCATAAGTTGCCGATCAACTCCATGCCTGCTCCTAAGAATATTTCTATCCCTAAGGATATACATGAACCTTTTATAACATGAGTGGGGAGATGGTCAGCACTGTCACATGAATGTCCAGGGTTCAAATCTCAGCCAAAATCTGTGACAAGTTCGATTGACAAGTAGATTTCCTCTGGAAATTCCGGTTTCATCCTCCCCAATGATATGCACATTATATCATCTGGCTACTCTAAATTGCCCTTAGGTGCGAATGTGAGAGCTAATGGTTGTTTGTGCCTGTGTTAGCCCTGCAACTGACTGGAGACCTGTTCCGGGTGTACCCCACCTCAGACTTTTGTTGTCTTACTCTTTCAAATATTTGTAGTCCTGAACCTGAAGTCCTGTTAAGCTGTTAGCATATTTAGCCTAGTGTAAGTTTAATTATCTCAAACCCCTTGCTTAGGCGATGGAGGAGGTAAGACGACAGAACATTGGTATAAGCCGCTGGTGTGGTTCTGGATCCTACTTGGAATGGCTTACTTTGCCTCCATCCTCACCATGATTGGGAATTGGCTACGAGTACTGTCCAGAAAAACCCGTGCTGAGGTAATTTACAGACTAAATTTGTGTTTCATACTAATGCCTTTACGTTTTGTAATTACATGCTTGCACTGATGTCTCATTACTTTCTTTAAAAGCAATGTATCTGTAATTCTCTTTCCCTTTCCCAGATGGAAGGGCTCAGAGCACATGCCACTGACTGGACCCAGAACATCCAGAACATGTCGGTCGACTTCCGCATTTCTGGCAAACTGGACGACCGGTTTAGGCGGCGCCGCCGAAAACGTCGCCATGGTCCCCGCAGTCACGCAACCAGCCAAAATGCTCCAGGCAATAACGGTCCAGAGGAACGGAGGAAACGGGATGATGGATATTATTACAGCCAATCCGAATCTGGATCCTCCTCATACTCATATTCATCCAATGAATCAGACTGGGAATCTGAGACGAGCTCAGAGGCAACCCAGATGGAGCAGGTGCCAGATATGGTTGAGGGGAAAGAAACCCTAGACCCAGCATTGTCTCAACCACTGGCTTACTTTGGAGAAAATCTAGCCTATATTGACGAGTCTTCGGATGCTGTTAGTGGCAAGCTTCGCTTGGACCAGCTCCTGGAGAGGCCGGATCCCAAAACAGCTGCACTCAACAGGGCTAAGCGGAGACGTCATAGGAAAACAGCTCAAAAGAAAACACCTAAATCTAGCCCTACCAAGCAACAACAAACAGTGCCCAATGGAGGAATTCTAATAACACCACCTAATAACACCCCACCTGCTTCACCACAGCCTTAATAGGGCGCATCCACTGAGAGGGAAAGGTGCTCCATTTTTTGGGATGGTTGGAAAGACCTCACTGGTTTACACTTTCCTTGTTGTGAATGTTCTCATGCCTGATTGAGCACTAGTATGAAAAATGAATTGGATTTTTTTTTTAATCAGCATGTGACTCATGACACTGGATGGGAGTTCAGCCATCACGTGTCTATACAGACAACAAAGCAAAGATATTAGCTCTATCTGCTGGCTATTCATGGAGCTGCAGCTTAATTGTCTGTGTGGTAAGTGTTTATAAGCACATTCTTTTTCTTCTTGTTTTTGTCACTACGGCCTTCCACCTGCTTCTGTGCTCTTTAAAGTAATTTCTTGATTTAAACTTCACTTGACTGTACTATACACCTAAACATTCTCGGATATGACATTCTGGTGCCTCTTACTGACCCATGGGAATTTGGTTCTGGTGCCTTTTGAATTTCATGTTGTTGTTTTTTTAATTAATGGACGAAGAAAAAGATCACCACACTTACTATATGAAAGTTAATGTTGTTTATTAATTTATTAGCATTTTTGTTTAACCCTCTAAACTCAGGGTATTATTGTTTTACTGCAGTTAATATGGCAGCACAGTGGCATAGTGGTTGACGCATCCGCCTCACAGCAAACAGATCTCGGGTTACGGGCTCGGCGATGGAGTTTTTATGTGGAACTTACATGTGCCCCCAGTGCTTGCATGGGTTTTCTTTGGGTACTCTGGTTTTCTCTCTCAGTCCAAAGACATGCACATGAGGCTGTTCCAAATAAACAGCCTGGAGAGATAAACAAAACGTGTACAAGTGGACTATATAGACTTGGACTAACTGCCCTTCACAGCACTCCACTTCTCTGAGAACTTCTAATTGCAAGGCAGTACGGTGTCTATGTCTGTCTGACAGCAAGAAGGTCCTGGGTTCGATTCCTGGGCTAGGGCATTTTTTGTGTGGAGTTTGCATGTTCTCCCAGTGTTTGCGTAGGTTTCCTCCGGGTACTACGGTTGCCTCCCACAGTCCAAAAACATGCACAGTAGGCTAACTGGCTGTTCTGAAATGCCCCTAGGTGTGAGTGTGAGTGTGAATGGTTGTGCGTGTGTTGGCCCTGCGATGGCCCGGCAGGCGGTTCAAGGTGTACCTCACCCTCGCCCTTGCCCAGAGTCAGTTGAGATGGGCCGCCAGCCTTCCCGTGACCCCAATTAGGATTAAGCAGCTTGGAAAATGAATGAATGAATGATTTAAAGTTTTATCAAATTTATTAGTCATGTGTTATTGTGCACTTTGGAAAGACAACAATTTGAAGACGTATGTGAACCTCCAGGGTAATGAGTAACTAGAGTTCTCATGGAATCATTGACTGGAGGTGTGTGATTAACCAGTCTTGCAAAAAAATAAAAAAAAACACCAACAACAACAACCTCAGTGCAATTCGATAGGATGTCGGAGGATCCCAAAGGGAACATGATTAAAGCTTTCAAAGCTATTTCTTATGCTTCTGTCAGCCCCCAGAGGACAGCAGTAGGGAAAAAAAAACCCTAAGCTTCACTCAAAACCTCTTCTGTAAATAGATCACTGTTGGATCCTTTGGCGTATATGTACACAAAAAGTTGCTTGTACAAAACAAACTGCAAATGTCATACCAACAGCAAACCCTCATCTCAGCACGGCAAGCTGCACTTCGGAGGCGCCGTCCCATGGCTGACCCTGAGCACTGACTGCAGCTAGGAACTTCAACAACAAACAGTTAATTATATAAATGTGTGTATGCATAATGACAGTAACATTTATTTTTCATTTCCAATGACTAATTTTCAATCGTACTGAACAGCTGTGCAAACTACAGTAGGCTGTTCAAGCAAGAATGCCCGAAAATATGCAAGAGCTCACTCGTATATGTATCTATATTCACTATGCCTTTACTGTGACACTGTTGACGCCTTGATTCTGTCTAATCAGTTGAGTATTGCTTACGTTTCACAAATCAAAGATTTACTGTGCATTAATCCAGTCATTCTGATATATTATCATTTCTACAGTACCGACCACTGAAATTGTTTTCTTTTGGTTTTTGATTTACTTATAAAGATATGTCCAGTGATTACTCACCTCTGTGTTAAGTAACATCTAACATGCTGTATTTTTTAATATGGACTCAAAGAAATCATTCAAGGTGACCCAATAAAACCTACCACAATATATTTTTTTAAATAATCAAATTACTACTTGTACACATGAAACCTCATTCGGTTTTAATACATCATGTTTTAAAGATTCAACTCTATACTGTTTTATTTGTGTAGTGTTTTTAGGCCTGGGTTCAATTCCTGGTCTCGGGTATTTCTGTGTAGAGTTTGTCTGTTTCCACTGCGCTTGCATAAGATTCCTCCGGGTACTCCTGTTTCGTCCGTCCCACGGTATGCTAATTGGCTGTTTCAAAACGCCCCTAGGTGTTTGAGTGAATGTAAATGGTTGTATGTATGTTGGCCCTGCAATGGCCTAGGAAGCCATCCAGGGTGAATCCTGCCCTCGCCCAGAATTGGCTGAGATGGGTGCCAGCCTCCCCGCGACCCTAATTAGGATTAAGCGGCTTAGAATATGAATAAATGAATGAATGAATGAATGAAAGAAAGGTTTCTACTGCATCATACCCCCCTAAAGTGAGATATTTTCCTATAACAGCATGCTCTGTAATGTTTTCTTTCTTACTTATGTTGATGTCTACTTATGGCAAGAACCATAAGAATGTATTAGGAGCCATATATACAGAAATCCCAATAATAAAATCCACACCTCTTCACTAAACCAGACATTTACTGCATATGATGAGGTAACCATTGGGAGAGATCGGTCCAACACGTTAAACCTCTGAAATTCTGTCTTTATTTTGACTGTTTAACTTAAATACAGTAGAATTGCTTAATTAAATTGTTTGTGTCATGAATTTTAATTTTGTTCAGCACTTTTTTTTTCTTCTAAAAATATATAGTATTATTCAATGTACAAGCCACATGTGCTTGCGGTATATATTTATAATACAGATCAAGCGTATTGATACTCTGAATGTTGACTTTTGACCTCGCCGGTGTCCGGACAGCATTGAGGAATCAGGGACTGTAATGCTTGTGTTCTTCTCTGGTTAGTAAGGGTAGTTTAAATGGAAGCTCGTGTACTGGACCACTGGTAAGAAGGAGAATGCACTTTATCATCTTTAAGCAGCATGGATTTACATGAGGAAAAAGAAATAAATAACAGTTTACATTTTAATTGTCCATAATGCATGACAGAAATGTACGTACGGATATTCGGGTTGTTGGTATCCTTAACTGTTTCTGATCAATTAAAAAAAATGACAATAATTTTTCATCAGAATCCAGATACCTGTTAAATGATCATATTTCCTGTAATAAAATGGTTTGCTCTGAACACATCCTTTTATTTATAGTGGTCATTCTGGACTGTGGCTCCAGCTGAGGCAGATAAGGAAGCTGTAAACCCCCACCAACACCCCCCCCATGTGTGTGTGTGTGTGTGTGTGTGTGTGTGCTGAGAGCCCAGAACATGCAAACCCCTAAATTGAATGGCTTTGTGATAAACATAGCCAGAGATACCTGCTGTTTGTCTCTGCTTCTCTCCAAGTCAGACCAGCACCTATTCACACTGTATATCCTGCACTGAATCGATGATTCCCTTATCTATTTCAGCTCAACTTCTCATCCTTTCTCATCTCCTCATTTTTCTTCCACTCATAGCTGCCCTGAGTGGTAAGTAACACAAAACAAGCAGATCCTCAACAAATTTACACCTTCTGCCATCTACATATAATTGCCTCCTACAGGGTTTAGTAGCATACTGTCCTTCCTTTGGTCTCCAGAGCAGTATTTTAATCTACAACCTTTTAAATGCATTCCTACAGGTATGTTTTACCAGCCAGAAATGTTTATGATTATCATGTTATGCTGAAATTGGATTTTTTTTTTTAAATGAACGATTTCTGCATCATTATATAGACGCTTGATATGGTGGATATCCGAGGACTATGAAGGGATGAAAAAGCTATTACATACTCACCGTCGTGTTCTATAGTCTATTTGATGGCAATCATGAGTAGGCACTTCAGTCTTGATTTTTAAAAAACTAGTTGTGCACATTTGGTCAGAGTGAGTTCAACGCATTTTGGGACTTACTATGTTACTCAGATTTACATTTTGATTAGAAACACTAACTTTGCAGAAATTCCCAAAAAAGTCCAAGATATTGATCTGGAAGTGGCAGCATGGTGGCGTAGTGGATAACCTCTTGCGTGGGTTCTCTCTGAGAACTCTGGTTTCCTTCCACAGTTCACAGACATGCACGCCTCCCTGTGACCCTAATAGGATTAATCTGCAATGGAGTGAGTGAGCGTGAGTGATCTGGAAATATCTAGTAAGTCATGCTGTCAAGCAGATATGTCTGGCCTGGAAAAACCTTGTAACTAATAAGTCAATAAGTTTTAGGTATTCTGGTTATGTGACTTGCATACTATTATAAAAAGAGCATTTTTTGAGGTTAGTAGCCGAATTCATGAGCAGAGATCGATAGGCATGAAACATGATTGGATGGCTGTCCCCTGCCTGTGCCACCACAGGAAACTCAATAAGGCGACCGCGTCACAAATACAAAAGCAGATTTATTATTATGAATGAAACTCAACCCAAACTAGAAACTCTCAATGGGGAAAATTTCACTAGCCCCTACCTAGTCATTATAAACAATTGGCGGCCATTTTGCTGACCTTGAACTTGAACTGTACACGCTGGGTGAAGATGGGGTACGCCCTGAACAGCTCACCAGACCATCATAGAGACAGCACACACACAACTATTCACTCATTTCCACATCTATGGGGACTATGGAACAGTCAATTAGCCTAACGTGCATGTCTATGGTCTGTGGGAGAAAACCGGAGTAGCTGGAGAAAAGCCATGCAAACACAGGGAGAACATGCAAACTCCATGCAGAAATGCCCGGGACCTTCTTGCTGTGAGGCAGACATGCTAACCACTGCACACAGTTCTGCCCTGTGCATCATTAAATAGCACAAAATCAACTTACAAGGTTTATTGTATAGAAATATTCTCTGCTTCAGCAGAATTCTTATTGAGCCTTAAGAATTATGTTGTTCCTGAGTGGCCATAAATAAAAAAGCCTGACAGTTAAAGGAGCAGTTTTTAAAGTCCACTTCTGCCTACAAGGCAAATTGCAATTAACAAACTCTGACAAGCTTTTCTTTTTTTCATAATGAATCCACCACGCTTTTTTTCTGAAACGGTCTCGTAGATTGCTTTTTATGGAAGAGCTGTACAGCTGACCTGCACTGTTCTGACCAGAGACAAAGCCTATTTCTTTGCTGCAAAAATATAGACACACCACTAAAGGCAAAATGCATCAAATGCATCTGAATCATTAGTTTGATACCATATCGATATCATGATACGTCTAGAAGAAATCAGCAAACAGCACCTTAAATCATAGCTGAATTAGTTTTTGAAGGTGATGTCCTATGCAGTCGTGGGCACAAGAGCCTGTTTTGTCCCCCGAGGGCTGATTTAAACTTTGCAAAGGACGTTTCAGCAACTCTGCTGCCACATCTGACCTCTACTAATCACTACACAGAGGAACATGGCTGCCATTCTCCTCCACCCAAACCTGGATGCATGGTTGCTCGCGTTCTTTTTCTCTCTCTCTCTCTCTCTCTCTCTCTCTCTCTCTCTCTGTCTCTCTGTCTGTCTCTCTCTCTTTCTTAGCTCTGTGCCGAGTGAAGCTGTGAAGCTGTAGGTAATGTGAAAGAAACTGGAAAATTATTATTAGTTATAATTATTAGACATTATCACTATAATAATATAAATGCATTTTGTGTGTGTGTGTGTGTGTGTGTGTGTGTGTGTGTGTGTGTGTGTGTGTGTGTGTGTGTGTGTGAGTAGACATTGCTTCAGTTTCTAAACTAGATCCTGAACAAGACTTCTAAAAAATGTATGAGTGCATTCTGCTGCAGTAAATATAACAATAAGAAATTATAATACTGTTGGTTATTTATGTAAATTACGGAGACCAGACACCCTGTCTTACCCAAAAATATTCCTTTCATGCAGCTAGGATTTCCAAAGTTTATAAATCTGACTCAGAATGTTTTTCATTTATTTCATAAATTGCCAGTCATGTTTAAAAATTGGCTAAAAGATATTAATACCGATGCAATTTGAAAAATAAAACGATGAGCCATATGTACAGCATGAAGTTCATTAAATAGTTTATTAAATTTTTAGGCTGATTTTTATTAAAGAAAAGTACAAATTTTATTAAATAAGCTATCAAAGCATAAATATAATCACTGCATATTTTCTTGTTATTGTTCTTCAAAATAAGATACAATATTTATTTCTCTGACTTTGATAAAAAAAAAAACGGTTGTCGTTTAGTAAAGTAATTAATGACACCTTATGCATGCGGACTGCACTAACCCACATACATTAGCGTCTCCTCACTCAGCTGTCTCAGCCTCTCAAACGTGTGACCTTGTGCTCAAGGACGCTGGGCGCTGACGTCACCATTCGACAGGGCCGAAAGACAGCACTCGACCACCAGAGGGCGCCACATGGTAGCCTAAAATATAGATACTGCGCTTCTGTATCCTACTCTTTACCTTCAGTCTATTTATAGCCTGAAAATTATTGATGACTGGCGCGATTTGCTGACGAACAAAGGACTATAGAGACGTAAGAAGGACGAAAGCATCGCATAGAGTGTGATAAAATACTCGATTCTCTTTTGAGTTACAGTAGGACATGATGGTGCTATGAATAGTTAT
>JBCNYG010000024.1:5182082-5196819 GCA_039654305.1 Porochilus rendahli
TGTCATATACTGCGATGGCCTGGTGAGCTGTCCAGGGTGTACTATGCCCTTGCCTGCAGTCAGCTTAGATGGGCGCCAGCCCATTATACACCGGCACTTTTGTCTAAAAGGACTCCACATAAAAAGAAGTTAAAAAAAATTACTTCTCTATACTTTTTTGGTGAAAATGTATAGAAAAATGCGAACCCAGAATTCTTTTTCTACTTTTGCACAGTGTGAATGAACTTCAAACCATATGGATTGGTTTAGCCAGTGAAGAAATTTAGAAATATGCGAACACTCTGCCTAAATGCTGTAATCAAAGTAAAGGATGGCCACACTAATTATTGACTTCTTTTCCCCCCAAAAAAGTAATTTTACTATATATTGTTGTTGGTTTACTTATTCTCATCAATATGATCCAATATTACGTGAAATAAGTACTTGGTTTCTGATTTATCTTCATTTTGTTGAGTGTATAGTCCTCACCATTCCATGTGGTACTAAACCATTCCATGTGGTTTGAAGTTCATTAATAAAATTTGTCACTTTCCAAAAATTGTTCAATACATTTCTACCAAAAAATTGTAGAGAATTCCTTGTTTTTATTAGGAGCCCTTGTGTGTTGTGGTGTATAATCTCCACATCAAAAACCTACCTAGACAGGTTTTTAATCACTGGTGTTTGTCTGTTTGTCTTTTTGTTTGTTTGTTTTTATTAGTTTGATTGTGAAAGAAATCCTGACCACACCCGTGCAAGAATTTTTTACAAAACTTGGTGGCGGGGACGACACTACCCTCCCCCAAACACCAGGGAGCATTTGACTTTGGAATGTCAAGGTGAAAGGTGAAGGTTAGAGGTCACCAAGTTTTTGGGAGCGAGAGAGTTCTTATAACTTCAAAGTGAGCGCTGATAGATGTGCCTTTACTATGGATCACTAATAGGAAACCATATTTGGACTTTTAAATGAGACAGTTTCCTTTGATCTTGAGTGACCTTCAAAGGTCAAACCCCAGCCATCTTATAAATCCTTCACAAAAGAGAATTTTTTTTTTTTCCTTTGCTCATTTGGTCATGTCAATGTACCATAGAACAGATCCTAAGACGAGGACAATGGGTAATTAAAAATAGTACCTATATCCAGTCTTTTAGGCACATTTTAGATTTTTCTCCCCTAATAAACACTCTGCTTCTAGGTGGTGGAGGCTTTGTGTTTTATCTGTGCCTTAAAACAGGAAGATTGTATATTTAAATATTTGTAAAAATTTATATTGAATTATTATTATAACCAACCGATGAACTGAGTGGATACTGGCATTGGTTCATTTATGGTCAAGATAGGCATTAAGGGTGTTAAATGCAAAAGAAAGGCTAGACTTGTTTGTGGTAGAGGCATCCAGTCAATAAGAATAGTTTTCAGTTCTACTTGTTATTCCAGAACTTTCAACCAGCAGAACCAGTCAAAGATGCTCAGCTTAGCAGATTCTTTCATTTATATAATTTTAAAGTCATTGATTATGATAATGAAAATAAAAAATACAGATGCACTATTGACAAAAAAATGTAATATTACAATATGGATAATCATATGCAAAAAAACCCCAAACAAACAAAAAAAACCCCGCCACTTTTAATTACATTTTTATTAAATGTCTACAAAAACAAGTTAACACTGGAAAAATATATACGTTTATTATTGTATCCCTTGTGAAGCATAAGGAATTCTGTGTTTTCACAAGCTGGCCACTGCCACCACATTACGTTGAAAATTTTCACCACATTACGTCCCTACAGCACACACTGCCACCCTGTCAAAACGGGGTCACCTGGACTTATTTTTCAAGGTCACAGAGGTCAGTTCATCAAAATGCCTATTAACACTCCATAGGGATCAGTTGTCAGATCGGCTTCCAGTTCATAGCAGTTATACTTCAAACTTATCAAAACTGGGTCACCTTGACCAATTTCAAGATCACAGTCATGCAAAAAGTCAGATTTGTCAAAAATAGCACAGGATTGTTTATTTATTCCAGATATGCCTTTGGACATCGTTATTATTATTTTTCTGTACCTGATGTCCATGGCGCAAGAATAAAATTTAGTAAAAACTTGATGATACTAAGCGTGCCGTGGACCATGCAGGGGATACGCCTAGTGTTCTGTGCTGTCTAATCAGAAATTAAAATTTTGTATAAGAATATTTACAATTGTCATTAATTGATAAAAAATAACCTTACTAACCAGACCTACCCACATCCATGGTGTTAAGTAATCTCAGATATCATAGGTCTTCCCTTAATGTTGCGTATTTAAAATGCTGATAAATGTGCCACGTTAACAGATGGAAGTCCTGTGCATGTTTGCACTTTCATTACAATCAAAGAGTGTAGCTAGTTATTTAGTTTGAAATGTGTGGAAGGGTTAAAGAGATAGGGTATAATGTCAAAGTTCACAAGATTGTGCAAGTGCTGGAACACAGATTGTGAGCATTGGGCCATACTTACACTCTGTACGCCGCCCAGAGTACACTCTCGTCTCTTACTGTCTCCTATGCATGCAGGAGTGTACATGACATTGGAGACACCTGTTGGCAGTTCTTTTTTCCCTTCAAATTCCAAAATGTCCTGCCATCATCTCCATACATCATTGATGTGGGGGAACACTTTGAAGTTAGGGACGTGTGGTTATTTATTTATTTATTTATTTATTTATTTTTTGTGGCTCCAGAGTATCTAGACTGAATTCTGATAATGCCATCCATGGTCAAGAACAATGAAGCACAGTTGGCCATTCTGTCACTTCCCTGCCAGTTGTCGGTATTTGCTAACACATCTGTGAGTAAGAGAATTTGTTGTGCTTTTCAACAAAAAGATGCAGGGTTTTTCTTGTTGTTGTTGATGTTGTTTTTTGGTGTACATGAGAATTGCGTGTTCTGATCGATAGCTGCCATGGTGGGATGCCATGGTCCAAAATGGAGCACAAAGGGGTACAAGACTCACCAAAATATGTTGTACCCTGTCATGTATAAAATACCCATAATACACATAGTTTATTTTCCAGAATATGAATAGAGCAGCAAGTAAACTTGTTGATAGGAACGACTGATATCTGACAGTACAGTGAATTAATAATCTGACCTCTGATAGTTTACACAAGAGGTGTGCAGTTATTCTAATGGGGCAGCTATTACAAAAACCCTATATACCTTATATATTCTATTATAATCTGTGTAAAGTGGGTGGTTGATTTATTTATTTATGGGGGGGTTAATTCTTGGGTGATAGTGGAATGCAACTATATGCATGGCCTTGGTTCATATTACTTCTTTAAGGCTTTTTTTTTGATACTTTGCCCTGTGCATTGGTGCATTTAGTATGTGCGCTATGCAAATCATAGTAGTGCATCATTAGTTCCTGGATGTATGCAAAAACAGTCAAAATGTTACGTGTGCAATGATGCATACTTTTAAAGGAGTTGTGTTAATATTTCTTAGCAAATTAGGTAGCACATTGTCAAAAATTCATCTACTTAATTCAATTCAGTTTTATTTGTACAGTGCTTTTTACAATTGACATTGTCACAAAGCAGCTTAACATAGTAAATTATTTTAAGGAGAAATCTAAGCATTTTTCTACAACCCCCTACACATCCCTAATGAGCAAGGCCGCAGCTACAGTGGCAAGGAAAAACTCCCTCAGTTGACACGAGGAAGAAACCTTGAGAGGAACCAGACCATCTTCATTTGGGTGAAACCATAAAATACAAACCATATCAGAAAAAAATTATTACAGTCCACCATGTAGTCTGGTTGGTTATACCACAACTGTAAGTACTAAATAACTTAATCTAATTATGCCATGAATGTCTAAAATATTTGTTTATATTCGTTACAGAGCATTTCAGCTTGAAAATCAAAAGGAGCCCAAAGATTTTGGGCCCAGTTTGGAGCGGATTGAAATGGACTGCAGCATGGATTGTTTCGAAAACTTGTTGGATTTAATAGTTTTCAAATATTTGAGATTACATTCCAAATGAGTAATGAACTTTATCTAAGAACCAAATTCATGGCTAGTATCCTGTAAACCAAATTTCTGTCTATATTATCATACGGTGGCGTAGTGGTTAGCCGGTTTGCTTCAGAGAAAGAAGGTTCAGGGTTTGAGTTCCAGGTTCAGCTGTTTCTGTGTGGTACTTGCATGATTTCCCCATACTCGTTTTATCCACGTACTCTGGTTTCTTCATACAGTCCAAAGACATGCAGGTTAATTGGTTGCTTCGAATGTATGGACGCCTGTGTTGCCGTGATGGTCTGGCAATGTGTTGGCTGAGATTGGCCCCATTCTCCCTATGATCATAGTAAGATTAAGTGGTTTAGCAAATGAGTGAGGTGATTTATGCTTTGTTTGGTAATACCACTCATGATATTTAGGCTATTTTCTTATTACAACTATGACACTGCCCTTATATTAGATAAATATGAAATACAGTGTTATCTCTGGTAAATGAAGTGGAATCAGCCATGATGTCTTTTTGGAACCATTTGCTTATTCCTATACACGGGTGTAAGTGGCTTCTGTTACGGGCACGATAATATTAGTAAACATCGCCATCGTGGAGCGAGCGAGAGCGCAGGGCACTCGATCTCTGTTTTTTTCGCTTTCTAAAATTTAGTGTTGCGCTGCAAATAGACACAGAACTAAAACAAGATGTAAAACAGGAGAACAAGAGATACTAAACTGCTGAAATGGGGTGGTTTTGCCTGGAAACTTTTCTATTCAGCCAAATGAACTGATAATGCAAGATAAAACAGGTGGCAGTGATGGCTTAGTGGTTAAGGCGATGGGTTACTGATCCGAAGGTCAGCAGTTCAATCCCCAATATCACTACTGTTGGGCCCTTGAGCAAGGAGCAAAGCCCTTAACCCTCAATTGCTCAGTTGTATAAATTGCTCAGTTGGATAGGAGTGTTTGGCAAATGCTGTCAATGTAAATAAAACACATTGCCTATTTACTAGAGAATTGACATTTTGACTAATGGTCATAATCTTGGCCACATACACAGAGGGGGTGATTTTAGAACATTTGTGGGAAAAACAGGGATGACGCACAACCAAAGTGGGTTAAAAAAAATTATAAAGAGTTCATTAGAGATCATTAAGCCAGCAATATGGCGCGTCGCCACTTCCGGTGAGTGAGATGTTGTTTCCGGTCAGCGTGACGACGCCAGTAAGTTTTTCCGGTAAGTTTAAAAGATATTTTAAGACAAGAGGTTAATCTTTTAGAAATCCGTGCACTATACAAGTAAGTATACTACATCAGAGTACATGATATGAAACCCAGCCTGAGCTCTTTGTTTTAAAATGAAATAAAAATGTTCACGCGTAAAGGAACCACCAGTACTGGTCAGTTAGCCAAATTAGCTAGCAGTTTGTTTGGGTAAACAAACACAGTCACTAGTTTACCCTTTTATAGTTTGTATATTGGTCAGTAGGTTTCATCATCGCCTAAATAATAAAAAAAACCTTAACAGTCTGTAGGCGATAGTTAGCATGCACGCTATTAAAATAAACACCATGGACGGGCAGGTCGATCATTACCACTCCTTTATTGGTTTATTTTCTTGTCGTTCACCTGTAAAATCACTCAAATTCTGTATGTCTTTAAATCCCGGTTTGTAAATGACCTGAAGAGCCCTTTCCCCCCTTCTGACCGTCACAGTTTTTGGTTGTGTCAGCGATTATATCCAACCTAATTAGCCGCGTCAGTGAAACTGGAGGCAACGCTTCCTTCTCGTGCTAGTCGGAAGATTCCACTTCCCACTTTGTTGTCGGAGCGTAAGGAAACATGGCGGACTCGAGGCCAACGTCACCGTTCCTATGACAACCGCTTCCCTATTACAGCACCGCACTAGCAGGCGATGAATAGCATTGTTTTCATTAGACGAAGTGCATATAGACTGCAGAAATTTGAATACACAAGCAACAGCTACTAATAACAGTTGCACTGTTAAAAAAAATAGTAATGAATTTAAATATATATTTTTTATTATTATGTACCATCTGTTACTGAACATTGCATTCCACAACCCTTAAAAGTGACTGTATTCCCTCGACCAAAATCATGATTAAAGGCAGCGTATGAGGACACACTGATGCACTCCAGTAACTATACAAGCTGGAGTTTACCAGCAACACACTGCAACTAATATTAGCCATTAACACTGTCATTTCAAAAGTGTATTCTAAAAGTATATTTTATATCGCTTATCCTCAGAAAGGCCAGCTTTTCATTTCCATCATGTTAACACCAAAACAAGTGATGCTGGTTTATGTCCCCAGTGTTTGCAGTACTGCACGCCACTGATTATATGCATTATTAAATGTTTTGAAGTTGCTGTGAGCCCATGTTTGTCAAACTCTGGAAATGATGCAGCTAATAGCCTCCTAATCCTATAGCCACCTGGGAGTCAAAAATCTTCTACTTCCAATTTACTGTGGCGGCTGTTGCCGTTTACAGCAATATTTCCTCTTTTCCAATCGGATTGTCTTGTGTAATATTGTATGTAGCAACTTTTTAGTGAACGGCTTTTGAAAGATCAGCCATTTCTGGGAAAGAGGTCATGAGTCAGAGGTTTCAGAATAAGGACAAGCTGTGGAGCCTCTAGATTGCCTGGGAGAGACTGCCTGTCTCGATCTGGTTTCTGTTGGATTGTATGTCCTCCTTGCCAGATTAATGACCCTAATCTGGTGCAGGCTGAGGCCACGGCACGGAGGATTATGAGCCGACATTTTTGTGTCGATTTCTCTGTGTTTTGCACGCACATGTCTAGTGTAGTGTCAGGATACAAGCTGTTTCCTATTGGTGGATATTTGAATGTATCTTCAGGCTTAATTTATCTGACTGCACATTATGTGTATTATGAATGCTGCAGCTTGCACAGGCATGTATGCCCCCTTACGAATTGTAGGCTCTTGGGTCTTTTTGTGATCGTTAACTGTGCCTTAATAGTAAAGCTTTAGCAAATCGTCAGTTAAGCGTTTTTGTAGTTGCTTGAAAAATCATCTTTAACCTTTTATTAATTTCGTGTGGATATGGAAGATCAAACCCTAGGATGTTATTACATGCCTTAAAGGTAATAGTTAGGCCTTTGCATTACCATAATGTACAGCTTTCCAGGAATATTTTTTAATATGGCTTTACAGCTCTTTATTTGGTGTAATGCCAGTCTTTGTAAACAGACCTGATCTACTGTTCTTGCGTCAGCTTTAAATCCTCTCTCATACAGTGTCTCCAGGATAAATATCCATAAATATATCATCCTGTTTCCCAGTAACGTGTTGGCATTTTTTTCTCCCTACAGGTATCATGTCTTCCAGAGATCGCCGCTCCGAGCTGCACATAAAGGCCGAGCCTAGCAGTCCGGAGGGCGTAGGCGGCGGTGGAAGAACAAGTCCCGGAGGCGTTTCTTCTGATTCCTCTCAGAGCGGCGGAGGAGGCATGCGGGGAGAAGGAGCTGCACGCTACTCCTCCCCTGTATACAGCCCGGCACTGCGTTGCCACTTTAAGGAGGAAGGAGCCGACGGTGCAGACGAAGGCTCGACAGGCAGCAGCGGGGGCCGCTGCAAATACGCCCTGAGCACTCTTCCTAAGAGGCTTTGCCTCGTGTGCGGGGACGTGGCCTCCGGCTACCACTATGGTGTGGCCTCCTGCGAAGCCTGCAAAGCGTTCTTCAAGAGAACCATCCAAGGTGAGCATATCTGCCTGTCGGAAAGAGGAGGAAGAATAATAGTTGAGCTCATGTAAATGGGAGCATGTCTGTGAATACAGTATAAATTCTTTACTGACGCTGTATTCACTTTAGGCTCTGTTGGTGCGCAATGTGCTGCCAAATGCATATTTTATTGCAGTTGTATAAATTACTCTCAGGTGATGTGCACATTAGTACCAGCAGTGCTGTGTTAACATATATGTATGTCTGCCAGCACTCCGCCTTCACTAAGGGTTGGTTTCACTTTCCTTCTTCCTACTGACATGTTATAATTATAATAGTAATAGTAATAATAATGATAATAATAACTTTATTTGCATAGCACTTTTTGAGCCAGTTGGCACACAGCGCTTCCCGTCAAGAAAAAATGATATATACAGTACACATCAGCCATAACATTAACACCATCTAACTGGTCTGCAGCTAGACAATCCCATACATAGCAAGCTGCGATGCACCGTTAGCTCTGATGCTACAGTTTGTGCTCCAGTAGCTCGTCTGTAGGATCAGTCTGGACGTATTTGCCTTCGCTCCCCATGTGCGTCAATGAGCCTTGTGCACCCATGGCTCTCTCGTCAGTTTTCTGGTTGTCCTTCCTTGGATCAACTTTTGGTAGGTATTTAGCATCGCATACCAGGAACCCTGCAAAATAACTGAGACCGTTTAGTCCATTTTAACCTTCAGAGCATGACCCTTGTCGAAATCAAGCAGGTCTTCACAGTTTTCCAGAATATTTTTTCTCCTGTTGGGGGAATTATCCTACTTTAATGGGGATCCCCATTTAAAGTGGCCTCGTAATTTTTTTCATGACTGTGTATTAAATAAACATTGATGGAAAAAGTCCAAATTAAAGGAAAATTTACAAGAAACTATAAGATGTTTAAAAAAACCTTTAAAGTTTAAAAGATTTTTTATTAAATGAATTACTAAAGGGAGTACAGAGAAAATATTTGAGAGAAATTTAAAGAAAACTACAAGATGGCAGGTATAAAATTATTAAAGAATAAGTAAGATAAAGTCTAACTGCATCCACAAGTTAATTAATAAAACATATTTTAAGCACTTGTTTTTAATACCGCCCATAGCCTCAGAGCCTTTTCTGGTGGTTAGGGTATACGATGTCTGAACACAGCTTAAATTATAACTCGCCAATATGTGTCAAGGTAACTAATGAGCTAAAGCTGTGTATAAAAGAGGAAAACTCCTAAATAAATGAAGTCTAGTGTTTATTTTAATCCCTTTTCACCTCCTTCACAGGCAACATTGAGTACAGCTGTCCAGCATCCAATGTGTGTGAGATCACCAAGAGACGCAGGAAGGCCTGCCAGGCATGTCGCTTTACAAAGTGCCTCAAAGTGGGCATGCTCAAAGAGGGTAGGAGAATGAACAAAATGCAGCTTTTGCCTCAATGTGAATGCACTCTGCTGTGGTCTATTCTACTTTATTTTCTGTGGTCATTATGTAATTGTCAAAATAACTTAAGTCCTACTAGAAGTTTTCACATAACTTTGTGTGTGTGTGTGTGTGTGTGTGTGTGTGTGTGTGTGTGTGTGTGTGTGTGTGTGTGTGTGTGTGTGTGTGTGTGTGCAGGAGTTCGTCTGGACCGGGTGAGAGGAGGGACCCAGAAGTATAAGAGGCGGCCAGAAGTGGAGAACGCTGTGTACCAGAGCACACCAATACCTGTAAAGAAAGAGGGGGAAAGAGGTAAATAGTTGTATTTAAACATATTACACAGGTGGATGTGTTTAGATGCAAACATTTGTTTAGTCAGTCTGGTGAAATCATGCTGAGTCGCAATGAGGTCACAGCTGTCCACAGCCAGGAGCCAACGGACAGTAATTGACCGTGCATGCTCTTTCTCTCTCTCTCCTGTCACTCACAGTGACAGAAGCCAGTCCTGACTGTCTGTAAGCTCATGTATGTTGAAGAGAGTGGATAGAATTTTCCTGTGTTATGATCTTTTTTCTGATGCGGTTTAAAATGATGTGGGTGGTTGGCCTCACGTAGCATGTTTTAGCCTTATTTAGTACTCTGTTGAAATTTGTATAAAATATGAAATTATGCAAAATCCCCCCCCTTTTTCTTTTCTTCTAGAAAAAAACTTCAACAACAAAATCCCTAACTAAAATTTATTAGTTATATTGCACAGAAACAAACAAACACAGGTGAAAACATAACCTCCTGGAAAATATTAAACAGTAAATATTCCCACATATAACCGATTATATGTAGATGCTGTATGTAAACATGTTTTTTTGTTTATTATTGTTTGTTTTTTGCATGTGTGCGTGCATGCGTGCTTCCCAGGCTCCCCAAGCATCATTGTGTCCCATCTGCTGGTAGCCGAACCCGAGAAGCTGTTCGCCATGCCAGATCCACTGCAGCCCGACACAGCTCAGCGCACCCTCACCACGCTGTGCGACCTCGCCGACCGCGAGCTGGTCGTCATCATCGGCTGGGCCAAACACGTCCCCGGTGAGCAAGCGGCCCTAGAGGGAGAGATGAAGCCATGAAAGAATAGTATAGATTTAAGGTGCTGATAATAGAGTGGTGTTTCCCGTAGCTGTTAAAAAAGCAGTGTAAAGGTAAGAGAACCCGTCAGCCAGTCGTTTCATTGGCGTCCCCCGTAGAGAGACCTGGAACGTCCTGAGAGTCAGCGAGTGCTGAGTAATCACACACCTCGTCGTGGGGGAAACCGGTGCCTGGAGAAAGGAGACTTCTAACTGAGAGAGTAGCTGGAGGAGGCAATGCAGTGTGTGGGAAGTTTTTTACCTTTTTGCCATCCAGGCTTAAAGTGAGCTTGCCAGGCTTTTCCCTCTGAGGAGTGACGGAGAGTCCCTGCTTTTGTTAGGTCCAAGCTATTTTAGAGTGCTCTAATTTTGGGCTGGACGATATATCGATAAATTATCGCTCGTCCAATGAATAGGATATTAATAGAGTTAATAAAGCGTTAATAGTAGACTATTACTATTTCTCTCTCTCTCTCTCGTTCATAGAATTGCATTCTAATTCTATTTATTTTATTTTATGTTAATCATTTCGTTTTCTCTCACTCTTCTTTATGCACTTTCTACATTTGTACTCTCAACATGTACATTAAACATTGTTTATTGTTTATATTTTATGTTAATCATTTAAATTCTCTCTCTTTCTCTCTCGGGATGCTGTGCAGGTTTCCTCTCTCTGTCCCTGGCTGACCAGATGTCTGTCCTGCAGTCCGTATGGCTGGAAGTGCTGGTGCTCGGGGTGGCGTACCGCTCTTTGGGCTGCGAGGACGAGGTGGTGTTTGCCGAAGACTTTGTGCTGGACGAAGAGATGTCGCGTGTGGCCGGCTTGACCGAGCTCAATGCTGCCATCTGCCAGCTGGCACGCCGCTTTCGGGCTCTGCAGCTGGAGCGTGAGGAGTTTGTCATGCTAAAGGCCATCGCTCTCACCAACTCAGGTTACTGCATTTTCTGTATAATGAGACGGTAGTCTAGAGGCATGTATCAGAAGAGAGGGGATTTGAACTCTTGTGCCGGTGGGACCAGGTCAGGATTAAATCTTATGGAAGAATTTCAGGCTACACTGATTAACATGGGAGAGTATTAAACTTATTTCATTCATTCGTCTTTCGTGACTGGTGCATCCCAGTCAGTTTATTTATATACCCTGCCTCGTTTATATATTGAGGAAAATTACAGCAAAAAAAGATTAGACGTGATCATTAAAAATGCTAAAAGTGCCTATATATGTGTTATTAATTTCCTCCAAGATTGAAGTTGATGCTAACTCCAGGGTTAACCCACCTGTATAGTCAGCAAACGTTCTCTCTCTTTGCTCTAAATGCAATGCTAGCATCTCTCCTCCTCTCGCTTCACCACACACTCACTATACACACGCCCAACGATAAGCTCTTGTGTCCCTCAGAGGAGCCACTCTTATGTCACCAGTCTCGGACATCAATCAATCAAGATATCTCTCGGGAGCACCACTTTTAGGCGGTGACTAAAATTTTTATAACAGCCAGTAGGAAGCAGCAGTGCACTTCCTGTACAAGCTCTTATGTTTAATGAGTCATGCCCATACCATTCATGTTCTGTGGTTGTTTGTAAAGAAGAAAAGCTGCCGGACGATTATTTTGCCTCCAGCATGTAGAATCCATGTGACCTGCACGGCGGTGGTTACTGTAAACAGTGAGCTCGAACTCCTCAAACCTAAAGACTCTTTATTTGCTTTGCAAATACTACGTCTTATGTAATGGCTCTCGATTTTAAAGAGCACACCCGTATGATCTCTTAACACTGAGTCTGTTAGCACATGTATTAGCAAACGTTTGTCTTTCAAATCTGGTTTGGTTGGTGGCTCACGTCTGTCTATCTGTTCCAGATTCAGTCTACATAGAGGACATTGAGGCTGTACAGAAGCTAAGGGATCTCCTGCATCAGGCTCTATTAGAGCTGGTGATGCAGCAGCGTCCGGAAGACCCCCAACGCGCCGGCCGTCTTCTTCTCACGCTGCCCCTCCTCCGGCAGACAGCCAACCGTGCTCTCACCACTTTCTACAGTATCAAGACTCGCGGAGGAGTCCCCATGCATAAACTCTTCCTGGAGATGCTGGAAGCCATGATGGACTCTCCGTAAAACACGAACGAGGTACACAGCAAGGTGAACAACGGGTCAACGGGGGAAGAAAAAGAGAGAGAGGATGAACATATCCATATATAGTTTTTTTTTCCTAAGATGAAGCTTTTTCAAAATCTTTTAAAAAGCAAGTGCAGTGACTGGAAGGCAAGTCAGCAAGATTGTTCGATTGGACTTTTCTCACGTCATAACATTCTCTCGATTGGTTAAATAATTTGTGCGAAAGATTAAAAACAGAAGGATATCAAAGCCAATCAGTTAGCACAGTTTCCTATTGATTGCTTTTACAAATAAGGGTTCGATCAGCGTGACGATTCGGGGCTACAGGAGGTCACGGAGGAGGTGATGTTCTGAAATCTCCTTCACCTCCAGCGCCCCCTTGTGAAACTATAGCTAAGCCATACAAACCATCACACAAGTACAGTAATTCATTATATGTAGGTGACCTCATACGGAGCCATGTTTAACCTTTTTGCAGTCACACTTGGTGTGTGTGTGTGTGTGTGTTTCATGTACCAGTACTTGCTTTAACGTGCAAGTACTGTCTTGATTTTAACCCAGATTGTTTTAAGGCTTGATTTGAAATATGCAAGACATGTACAGGAATGTTTCACCTACAGGGAGAACAGATGATGTAATCATTTAAGAGTCACATGTGACAGGAGCAGATATACAGTACACGCTATAACATGCAATATATTTTAAAGCAATATGTATAAGAAGTGCAAGTCAAGTTTAATTTTTTTTTTTTCATAGAGGGGGCGCTGTTGTCGACCCGAACCTATTGTTCCGTTCAAGCTCTATACCGTAGTGGTACACAAAGGGAGCGCTGTCAAATAGGACACCACTATTCACGCAGAAATGCACTCTTTATATTTTAGCAGTCAGTTCCACTGAGCGAACAGTTAGAGTATCTTGAACTCTGTACGAGTGTGTGTGTGTGTGTGTGTGTGTTTGTGTGTGTGTGTTTCTGTGCAGTTGTGAGTGCACGGCTGCATTGGTGCATTTAGATCAGGGTAAAAGAGCCACCCCTTCGGCCCTGTAGGCCAGCCGGCTCTGTACGGTACATAGAGGCTGCTGTGGACAGACTCTTGTTTTGTAACCCACCTGAAATGACTGAGCACGTACTCTTGCACAAAGCTAAAAAGCTCAAGGCTTTACCTGATGGTGTCACTAGTCCTTCTCGTGACCAATATGACATTATACACTGGGAGCCCACACAGGAGACGGCACCGAGACTGCGCATAGCCATTAGTCGTTGCACCTCTGCACTCTGAATCCTCGCTCTAAAAGACTGACAAGGGGCCGAACCAGGATCAAGACGAGGCGAAACTTGAATCTTCACGACAGATGTTTGCGCAGCGCACGGCCCCCCCCGCCGGGGCCCGTGCGCCATTTGACTTTGACTACATGAGAGCAACACTTGGTACAACTTAATGAGCCTCACAATATGATGTTTAGAAAAAAATTAATTAATCCCTCATGGCCCATGACGATACATTCTTATCATTTCTATTCGGCGCCGTGTCGGTCACTGCTGTTTGCAAGTCGTTTTTCGGGTGTTTGTGTTTGCAGACATTCGTCTGAAATTATATGCAATCATTTTCAGAGCCCTACAACTCTGTTACCTTTTTTTTGATTTGATTTAGATTTTTCTCCTTTGAAAAACTCAGCCGTAGGAAGAAAAGCCAACTGCTGTCCATGGCCAAGGCAGAATAAATAAGAAAATTGAACCACTAATGAACAGACCTCTGAGATTGCATTGTGTCTTCAGGGTTCTTTTCACTGTATGTCTGTAGTAAAGATTCTATGTGTACATGTTCTGCTTGCATCCCATACGCAGGTGAGTCCCCCGATCTAGGCAGTGATTTAAATATGTCCAATTAATCTAAGCTTATCTTTTTGTAGGAATCCCCATCCCAGAATGCCTTGAGATTTTCTGATCCTCGAGAATGAGCTACTTTTTTTTCTCCTTCGTGATTTTCAAAGTTTGACTTGAAACATAGACATTTCGGTATATTTCACGTCCTCACGCTTGGTACTACAATAAAGCAATCTGGTTGAATGTTGTAAAATATTGCTTTTACTGTTGGATTTTTCTTGGATTGTTTTAGGTTTGTAATTGAGTGCTGACAACTGAAGAACAACGAAAGCCAGGGAAAGAGATGTTAATGTGTTTTAATGTAGTAATAATAATAATAATAATAATAATAATATTGTTGCAGCTTTTATCTAATATGTGGTGTTGGACTTGGAGTTATTTCCTCCATTTCTTTCTTTTTTTTTTTTTTTTTTTTTTTTTTTTTTTTTTTTTTTTTTTTTTTTTTTTTTCCCCCTGGGAAAAAACCTTCTTTCCGTTTAAACCCTCT
>JBCNYG010000024.1:5203943-5219328 GCA_039654305.1 Porochilus rendahli
TGATGTACAAGTACTTCCTGATCAAAACACAAGCATGCAGAATTTCTGATCATAATTAATAAACAGAGTCTCATGTATTTTAAATTGACACACCCACACTCACTTATGGGACTGTTCGCCTTTCGCAGACACATCTCCCAGGATTCATAGCTGATGCTGAAAAGCTGAAGAGTAAAGGATTGCAGGAGGTGGCGTGCATCTCTGTGAATGACGTGTTCGTCATGGCCGCATGGGGGAAGGAACACGGCGCAGATGGAAAGGTAAGCAGTAAAACCATGGCTTAAAGTCATGGTTCATTGAAGAAGACAAACAAAAATCAGTCAGTTTACAGGAGGTCGCTGCAGTATTTCAATCTTTTGAAAACTCTTGAGGTCAACAAGTTTTTTAAAAAGGCCAGGTTATGATCCAGTTTCATCCAGTTAATTTTGGGCTCAAAAGATAACATTTAGTATTTCGTTAGATTAGTATTTTTGACATGTATTGCGTTTTCACGTGACTTTTTAGCACCTAACTTTTTAGGATTTGGGTAAAAACCATGACCTTTAATCCACCGATTAATGATTACTACATTTGTAGATGAGTAATGACCAGAAGTCACTGAAGCATTACCCAGAATTCAGCACTTTGTTCCTCATGCCCTGTCAGGTGGTTTTCCCCTCGCCACCATCACCTCTGGTTTATGTGTATCCCGGGTTCTACAAAGCTGCTGTGGAACTCTGTCTCCCTGTTCTTGTGTGGGTTTCCTCCGGTCTTCTCCCACAATCCAAAGAAATGCACATTAGGCTTACTGACTGTTCCAAAGTGCCTCTAGGTCTGAGTGTGGTGTTGCCCAGCAATGGTTTGACGAGACGTTCAGGGTGTACCCTGCCTTAGCCCAGTTTCAGCTGAGGTGAGCACAGCCTCCCTGCAGACTAATAGGATTAAGCAGTTCGGCAAATGAACGAATGAATGAATGAATGAATGAATGAATGGAGTGTTACTTACACAATTTAAAGTTAAGTCACATCATGGTGCATTACAGTAGTGGTTAGGCTGCTGGGTTCATGATCGAGAGGTTGTGGGTTTGAATCCCTGTTAGACCCCCCAGGGATGTCAACCCAGCAGTATAAATGGGTACCAGTAAAAATTCAATTCAATTAAATTTTATTTGTATAGCGCTTTTTACGATTGACATTGTCGCAAAGCAGCTTTACACAGTAAATTAAGTTGGGGAGGAATCTAAAAATGTTTTCTACAACCCTCTGCACATCCCTAATGAGAATCCCGCGGCGACAGTGGCAAGGAAAAACTCCCTCAGTTGACACGAGGAAGAAACCTTGCGAGAAACCCTGCTCAGGAGGAAAACCCGTCCTCATTTGGGTGAAACCATAAAATACAAACTACATAAGAAAATTTCAAAAATGCTGTGGCGATAACCTGCGATGGCGTCCCATCCAGGAGGAGTCAAAATTCACGCTACAGAAACCAGGATAAGGTTTGATGACCCGATAGGCTCGGCTTGTAAAAGCCTTACAGACTTACCACCAGCCTAAAAAAGCCATCGAATACAACCTGCTGTTAACACGCTGCTTTGATCAGAATAGTATTACAAACATAACATTACAAACCTGATCTTCAGCCCTTAGGAAAGGTGTCGGACGGGTTACTCGGTGTATATTTGTTCAACGGGAAAATGACTTCTCTTCATGTCACCACATGCATGTGTTTTGTATTTCCTTGTTAATTTCCCAAGCAGCATTAAGGTGAGTGGTAGAAGGAAATGAGGAAATCATGAGCCCACATTAAGAGAAGTTGAACAGATTTGAGAGTGTATTGTTTCACTGGCAGTCATTGTTTGGCCATGTCCTTGATGTGTTTAAAAGATAAATGAAAATGTGCTTCCTTGTAAGAGTATCAGCTCCTAATCACCATTTTATGTGACGAAATAAATGTAAGAGAGAATTTTTTGCAGCGACGGAGTAAATATTAGCCGTGAGAGACGTGAAGTCTTCTCCAAGTTTATGGAAAAATCCGTATAAAGAGCACTGCGGTGTGCTAAGGGTTACACAGGAAGTGGTTAATTTAAAGAATTTAACCCTAACCCTCACTCACCACCCTTCTCCCAGACTACACCGACATAAGGAAAGTGGTGAAAGGTTGTGATGGGGCATGAGGATGGTGTGAGGAGGATTGAAGTTTTGTGTGTGTGGGATCACTGTGTCGTCTTGCATCAGTGTCGTATGTCATCTTAATTATAATCCTCAACTGCTCCTTAAACATGCACGCCGCTTAATCCTACTAGGGTTGCAGGGAGGCTGGAGCCTATCTCAGCTAACAACCCTGAACAGCTCACCAGACCATTGCAGGGCCAACAGACATACAACCATTCGAACTCACACTTAAGGGAAAATTGGAAGAGCCGTAGAGTACCGTGGATGTCTTTGGACTGTAGGAGGAAATCGGAGGAAACTTAAGTACCCAGAGGAAACCCACGCAAGCTCAGGGAGTACATGCCACCTAGAAATGCCCTCACGAAGCCCGGGACTCGAGCCTAGGACATTGAGGCTGTGAGACGGACGTGCTGACCGCTGTGCCACCTTGCCGTCCTGTATGAAATCTGTTCATTTTAATATTAAGATTTTTCATTGTTAGTGGAAATAAGCAGTGCAGGCTTCACAGGTCTTCTCTGGAAGACTTGCAGCTAAAGTTATTCAATAGGAGTGAAGTTTCCTGTCTTGGTTGCCTCAGGGTAACTTAATACGTAATAATTAATTAATTAATACAGAGTGCGTCAGTATGGCTCATTAATTATTACGTTTTGTAATTTGTTCATCACCATGTTGATATCTGAATCCTCTTTACTTCATTCTAGGTGCGAATGTTGGCGGATCCCACCGGCGCCTTCACTGCGGTAAGATTTGTTTTCGAGACCCCTCCCGTTCTCATTAACTATGCAGGTGACAGGAAATTATATGGAAATCCTGATGCAAATGTGTTTCACCACTACCCGTCTGAGCCCTGCGCTGAGGTTTACTCAATCAGGCCCTGCTTCCTGTTTTCAACTGCAAGGGTTGTGAAACTACAACTATAAACTCTTCCCTTTTTCAGGCGGTGGATCTCTATCAGGACAACGAAGACCTTTTAAAGGTTCTTGGGAACAAACGATCCAAGAGGTGAGAATTTTTGGTTGTTTTTATGGGATAGATGAAGGATGTTCATGCTTATGGGATTATAGTGAAGCTCCGTACTTTAGTTAATACTCTCAATCGGAGTTTACATGGCTGTTGCAACCGTCAATCCATATGTAGGTGGATCACAACCCAGAAAAATGTTTTGTTTCCTACCGTAGAGTCGTGAGTCATTAGAATTACTTCTTTCCAAATCAGTGACAAACAATTAAAAAAAAAATCCTTATTAGTGTACTTAGTGTATGGGGCTGAGGGTGTTAAATGAGATTGAATTGTGGGGAACTTGGTGGTATTGTGATGATTGTGACATTGTCAAAAAGTTTGCCACGTTTATGATTTGATGCCAATCAGACCTTAACAGAGCGTGACAGACCTTGAGGTGCCATCGACCTTGAGATTCTTGATGAACTTGAATACACGATTCCTTCAAGTTTCATCTCTTGTTCTCGTTCTTGTCTGCTTAGTCTACCCCAAACATGCTCCAGGCATGGTCATAGATCGTGGAGCTCCACGCTGTTTTTTTTTTTTGGGAACCATGGAAACCCAGTGTAAACCCAGGGTTAGAGGTCTTCCTACCAAATTTCTATTGGGTTGAAAGTCTAGAGCAGGGGTGAACTCATGTCCAATGAGGGCCACATCACTCAACTTCGAGGTCATCGATGGCAGAATAATCACTCATCTTTTCAAAAAGGGTAACCATGGAACCTGTATTGTTTGGTTACACGTTTGTCCTCTTTTCCTTTATTTGACTTCCTTTTCTGATGCTTGATGGTGGCAAGCTAGCTTGCAATCATTCTTGTCATGAATAGCTATCTGTGTACTTAAAGTAGGTTTGCTCGCAGGAATTGAGTTTGACACCTGAGGTCCAGAGGGAGGCAGGTCGATGGTGAATACAGATTATTTAGTCCATACACTCAATCATGCAGTTGTTACTAACAGTTAATTTTTTTTCTTGGCGTAAGACAGTTTAACATGCTATTTTTCTTTCACTTTTATTGTGTGTACAGGCAGTTAAATTAGCATGAAGATTTAGGTCTTGGCTTGAGCTGAATTGGATTTGGGTCTGGATTCAGACCAAAATTCATCTGTTGAGTAAAGCTAGTATCTCACAGAGCACCTGACAAACATTTTTGGAATCGCCAGCTTTTCTGAATTCTTGGCAAAAAGTAGGGTTCACACTTCTGTCATTGAATGTTAATTAGCAATGTCAATTAGCAACATTCACATGGATGTTTGTGAAAAGTGTTTGTTTTTAGCAACTGAGCCAGTTCAGCCTTTTAACCTGCTAAATAACCCAGAAGGCAGTTGTTTTATGATACAGGTACTTAGTTTCCTGAATGTACAGTTTAAAGTATCATAGGCAGTTTAAATGCTTGTCTATATTAGCAGCTCACACCAGATGTATGCAGGGTGAGATTTAAACACTAGAGTTTCAATGAGGTTGTATCTTTGTATCAGAGTCTCAACCTAAGTGTTGAGTGATAATAAAAGGAAAAAACACTGGGATACAAATCCCGGACCTGCTGTGTACTAGACAGTAACGGACTTAGCATTGGTTAAATCAAGCCAAGTCCAGCAGCAGGATGTAGTTTTCAGGGGGTAACAATGTGAGCGCAGAAATAATAACGCAATGGCATTATTAAACAAAGCACATCAGGCTTTAATATGCAAAAGCAGGAAACAGTCGATCATGAAAAAATAAGGTGAAGTTTGTAGTGTTGGAGAAATCAGTCAGTGTTTTAGCATCACAACAAGAAATTCTAAGGCTGAGCTCAAAGTTCCCTGTTGGTCACTTTTTAAAAGAATCCAGAGCTAGAGGAAATGTGAGATTTATTATGCAATCTTTTCTAGGTACGTAATGCTGGTTGAGGACAATGTGGTGAAGAAGCTGAGTGTGGAGCCTGACGGCACCGGTCTCACATGCACCTTAGCCTCCAATGTCATCAATGACCTGCTCTAAGGCCCAGACTGCACCAGCTTCACCATCAACACCTTCGTCCTCACTGCAACTGTTCTGTCTGTTCACTGATTTGTATTTTCAGTTCAAAAAAGAAAACTGCAGCATCAGTGGCAATAAAGCCAGAGAGAGCAGAGCCGTACTGTTATTGAGGTGAACGAGATCAACGCACAGTTTGACCGTCATGCGCACATTAACCTGAGACGCTGCACTACACTGCTGTTACTTTTCAGTCAATACAATAATAAACAAGTTTTACATCCTAATGAATTTTCTCAGCTTCATTAAAAACACATTTTACATATTTTTCTTTTTTCTCAAATTTTAATCAAAACATGATTAATAAAGAAAGTGTACAACAGAGGATCTGATGTGTGTAGTCTACAATTTTTGTACATAAGAGGCTGGTAAGTATTGTACAGGAAGAACATCACCAAAAAACAATGATGCAATAATTACACTGGCTGCCAACACTGAACGCCGTGCTGCAGCGCAGACAAAAACAACGACGACAAAAAAAAAAAAATCTTCACTTTATGAAAGCGACTTCTGGGATCTTTCCTTGGGCCTAAAAACAGAAACTCGGCTTGAGTAAACGTGTTCCATATCAACAATGAATTGCTGTATATTGTCACACTGTGTGTTTTGCAGCTAAACAAGTATGAAGTGAGTGATTTACCTTCAGGTCTGTGAAAATCTGACCGGCTCGTTCAAAATTCCATTCGTTGTCTTGCAGGCACCTGCAACAACAACAAAATTGATAAGTACTTCATGTATATAGAATGCAGTCCCGCGTTCTCAGGTCACATTCAACACATTCAAGACGCCGGAGATGTTTTGAGCTTGTTTGAGCTTTAACACAAAATTCCCTCTCTTTTTCATTTAAATATGAAGAGTACAGGGAAGAATCATCCAAGTCCATTTTTACATGAGCAAAACTTTTTTTTTTTGGACAAAAAAGTGATATGGATCGTTCTTCTTTACCCTTCATATGCTTTTACAGCATGGACTAATTATTAAAATTCTCTTAAATAACGTTGTCTTCTGGAAATCTTCACAAAATAAACTATCGTACATATAACGCTTATTCTCCCACGACAAGGTGGATATTGCTGAATTGCCCCCTGTGATGGAACAGCGAGCATTTACTCATCAATTCGCACTGAGCTTTATGAGAATAACTGCTTTATTTCAAGTATATACACCGCACAAAAACAACAGGATGTGGATGATTAACAGTTATAGCCCAGAGGTGCAGTGGATGTCAATGAATAGTCTATTTATTACTTAATAATTCAAATTCGGCAACATCCACGGAGCCTGAGGCACATCGTTGTTTAATTATATACCAAATGGAAATAAGCACAAAAAAAAGCATACTAAAACGGGACTCTTACACTCTATCTATATGCTTTATGTTTCATTTGTTTTAACCATGACAGGGACGGTTAAGGTGAACTCAGTCTTCAGAGTTTAACACGTACTACATAGACACCCAAGTCAACCAGGCTTCATAAAGGTGTGTTAGTATATACACTACACAGAAACACAAACAAAAAAAAGTTATCCAAGCATTACCTACTCAGAATAACGATTTTTTGTTAGTTTGTTTTTAATCTCCAGATAGCAAATGAATCAGATTGTGCCTTTCCTGTGAAGTATACACTAACGTTTGTTATCCTGCGACCACGAAATAGTCAGATTCACCTGCTCTCGTGTAGTATGGTAAATAAATAGGATTATTCAAGAGCGTAAAATATGTGCCACACATCTGTAACCTTATCTTTTGACAATCATTTTACCAGCCTGACAACCAATAACTGCTCCTTTCTTGAGCAAAGTTGGGTTCTGGGTTCTTTTTTGGTGCAATACTCAAATCCTCATGCCTAAAATCATCCATGTTGTAAACGCATGGCTGTACACTGAGGTCTGAAAGTTTTAAAACCTTACTTCTGAGACCACTCCAGATTCATGCCCGATTGCTGGGAGAACGCCGAGAGCATTTCCTGTTGAGTGGCGGACAGCGTGGGCACGGGGCTGCTGGAGGGTGTCGGAGCCGGTGCGACAAACGCCCGCCGGATCTCCTCCGTCGTGGCATTCCGGACAAACATCTCATCGTTCACAATACACATGCTGAGGATAGAAGTCAAAGCACGAGTCAGCAAAGGTACGATGCAGCCGTGTCTTCCAAATCATTCGAGGATCTGAGAGAACGGCCTTACGTTCCATTTCCGGGCGACACAGCGATGAACACCCGAGAGAAAGCTCTGTACGAGTCGCGCGAGTTGCCATCCACTGGAGCGAAAACACAGAAGGACAGAAAAATTGAGCAGCTGCACAGGATGTTACACACAACAAACACCTGCAAAGACGTCAATGTTCTTAAATCCTTTTCAAACGAAACGGCACGTCCTTACCTTCTTTAAACACTCCGCTGACTGTGAACGACAGCAACGTGCTCTGAGAAAAATGACAAAAAATGTTGAACTGTTGTACATGACTTGAACGTGGATGATCCACAGATGGGTAAAATGTACTCACGGTGTAGGTGTTGACGTCGACATTAAACGAAGCAATGTCATGCTGGGTCTTGGGGAGCTCGTTCAGGAAAGCGACCACGTTCAACCGTGTGTGTTTTAGCAAGCGAAATCTTGTAGCTGAAAGACCAGGAGGATAAAATAATCACGATAGAATTCAGGTTCAGTCAGATTTTCAACTTTGTTTAAATGTAAAATTTTACCATGCTATAACAAGCCAACAAATGAGAAACTGGAGAAAATGAGAATAATCGTCTTACTGGAATCTTTCACTCGCTTAAAGTTACGGCTGTCCTTCTGATACTCTCCCAAACTGCTTCTACAAAATAATAAGGAGCAATAAGATTTCCTGATGATACATATGCAGCTCATTTTGTGATGACGTCCCCTACGCCCACTGTTAACCAGGCACTTGGGTGGTTAGACAAAAGTAGGGTGAGGAAAGAGTAGCAACCTTGTGGCGATATATGAGCAGGTGGAGTCAGTAACACACACACGAGTCTAAATACAAGTGAAAAACTGTACTGCGCACGCAAGGACATAGTCATAAAGCTAGACAGGATGAGGATGTACTCTACCTGGAAGGGTTCTGCATGGAGAACGGTACGATTAGTGAGAACACTGCGCCATCGTGATAAGCATCGAGCAGGGGCTGTCTGTCCGACGAGTCGTATATGGCGTAATACCTTATGAAAGAGAAATGTGTTTAGCTTCACATTCATAAATACAAACTAGATGTATATTGTCAGAGTAACGTACTGTTGCAGGAAGCACGTGATGAGGCCCTTCAGTTCCTCTGAGCTGAAATAACTGGGCTGGAAAAAAGAAAAAGTGGGTACAAAAAAAAAAAAAAACAAAAAGACTCTGATCAGCTCATATTTAAAAAGCATTCCTTCATGCTAAAGGAGGGGCGTCAAACTGCTCATAAGCCTCACTGTTTTAAATTTAAAACTATCAGGGACCATTATTGAACTAAAAATCTCAGAATAAAGAGCTAGTCTTTAATTCCACAAGGGGGCAGAACAGAGCCATAAACACAAGAGGCAAAGTCAATTTTCAATAGCAAACAAACAACTTAATACATTTTAGGCACTAAATTCTACTTACAGTATACACATACTGTTTTGTAAATTAATTAAAATCAATGAAATCTAAAAACAATTTATTAATTTCAATAATTAATCCCATAAGTATCCATCACTGATCGAATCTTCCATGCTATAAAATTATGGACTACCATTTTATGCAACCGATAATGTCCATTTTAGTTCCTAACTGTAAACCTTCAACAAAAGGGGTGAATACTCGTGCAAGTCTCTATGGATATTATAGGTAAAATCTCTAGCTTTGTACATTTTGGTAGAATTCCAGTCAGCTAACCTGTTCGGGACATGCACTCGATCTCTATAATTAATGCATGTACAGTGAAAACCTAAGATGAGCTTGACGCCCCTGTGCTGAAGGACATTATCAGAAAAGATACCTTGCATGGTGGAAGAACGGCTGGAGCGACTTCCAGATCAAAACCGATAGGGGGAGGAAGATCGTGTCCATCCTGTGACAAAATAATGAAACAATGACGGGGTGTAAGATGACACCATCTGGCTACTCACGGATGTTCATTTAACATTATTGTAAAGCACAAAAAATGAGGCGTGCCAAGGTTTAATTTTTGCAGAGGTGCAATTCCACTAAGATTCAGGAACCTTTGTCCCGAATGAAGACTACACAGTGTGGTGTACATCAGGACCAAGAAAAGTAAAAATTTCTATAGGCATTATAATGTGCTTCCTCGTATCTGCCTTAAATTACGCAAAGCAACACACCCTCAAGTTGAAACTAGACGTAAACTTGGGCTAGTCTTCTTATATAAGAGTTTCTTCCCAATTTATGCAATGATGGCTGCTCGCATTATCGGAAGTGAATGAACTAGCACTTTAGTATTGTATATACCAGTATTTGCGACAGATGATCCAAAACACAGAAATAGTGGTCGGTTGTTTAATCAAGAACACCGACTATTTACAGTTCAGTGCCTGAAGAGTTAATACATCGCTCTTCATCACATCACAGTTAGCGGGTTTCCATGAAATTTTCCCTGCATTGTACGTGGAACATGTCAAAACTGCCGTGTGATTCTGATCTGAAAATTAACTTTAAGAAAGTGAATCGAATGCAGCATTAACTGGCTTTCCTCTTCCGAGTTAAACCAGACTGCATTATAAGAAAACCACATATTAAAACGCCAGGTGAGTTGATTTTAAAGTTTGTAGCCGACCAACCAGCAATGCTCATGACAACGAGGTCAACCACACAGCTTCAAGTCACAGGAAGCAGATAAGTTCCTTGACCCCGTTTCTAAAAGGGTCCCCCCGAAGGACAAATGCACCTAGTAGCCCCTTTCCGACTATAGCGCCAGAGCCGAGCAGGCTAGGGATAGCCAACGCCATAACTGTTTCTACTTCCAGGGCTTAAGTGCACCACCAGAAGCCTGTACATTTTGCCAGACTACAACCCACGGGGCACACAAGGCTAACCGGGGCAAAGGTTTTCAATTTCAAGTCTATCCATCCTGTGTCTGCACTATAAATCAGACTAAATTCTGAACCTGCAGCTTACTGTTATATTTTGCATTACCTCATTATCTGTTTCCCCGTAGTCTTTACCCTGCTGCTCTACAAAGCCTTCCCTGCACTAGTTTTTTGATTAGCCTTATAATTATTGTTTAATTCAGTACTTCATGTTTATTGTCACTGTCAGTTACCATTACTACTATTTACGGCACCTGGAGCGCCACAAAACATTTAATACTAAAACATGCGCTGCATGTAGATAAACTTGAGTGTGAGGTGATGTCAAGGTAAAAGGTGGGGATTATTTCTTTCAGCCTACCTGACACTGATGTAAACATTTCCCTCTATGGCATCTTTGTAATTTGTCGAAATATGCATTTATAAGGAAGCTAGAACATTAACTATACTAAGTGCTAACCAGTTACACCAACTGAACTAACTGATCCAAACATCATGTGTGTAAATATGACCTATGTAGGGGTATAAAAATTTTAAGATGTATTTTATTTTTGTTGCCCACTAACTCTGTTAAATTACAGACAGATCAAGTTTTTAAAAATTCCATTTGCATCCGTGCTGTGTGGTTTTTCATGAAGAGGATGGTGTTTACAGCAGTGCAGTGTGTTATGAGCAGGGAAACTGTACAGTATTCATGATAATTGAAGCACAAACAGGTTTTCAGCTTGACACCTAAAGTCCCAGGCTACACCCCTCGGGTAAGCCTTGAGACAGCCTTGGCTCCCCCTGGCAAAATAGTGGGACAGTATCTAAAATTAATCAGTTGCAACTTGAATGTGTGAACCACTGATTGTGTCAGAAACACCTGACTAAACCAGTGATGTGCAGAGCCTACCAGTTTCAGCAGTCTGGGGAACTTCTCCCGTATGGCACTGTCCAACAACCACAAAGACAGAAGACAAGAGAAATTCAATGTTATTTGAGAAGAAATAAGCAGGTACTTCCTCCCACTGCCCACAAACACCACAGGCACAGTCACCTCGCAGACATAAAATTAAACAGGGCTTTACTTAATAAACAAAACATGAGAATTTGTAACATTCTTGATTTAACCCTGAGGTGCTTACATACACAGTCTGTCTTCTGATAGATATTAAACCATAAACATCTGAAATAATCTGAATCTTTAGGCGTCTTATTATATTCCGAACAGCAGCACTCACAAAAACATAGCAAAGCTGGACGTCTTGGTTTACTGGCAATAATCAGCCTTCATGGTGCTTGCAGTATGTTCCCCAACCCCAACAGGAATATAGTACTTACCCCTCCATAATACTCACCATCGGCCCCCTAAGCACAGGAACACACTGACACGCAGACTCTGAGGGGTGGGTTGAGGGAAGGGGGAGTGTGTAGGGTAGAGGTGGTGGACACGGTCAGTACTTTCAGGTAAAGAGAGTGGACTGAATTCTCTTGGGGGCCGTGGTGAGTTCAGTTCGATACGTTATTACTACATAACCGCTTTCAAATCATCGATGAACCAATTACAAAAAGGACAACTGTATTGGCAATAAATAAAAATAAACAGCAAGCCTTCCAATCTCTCCTGTTACATATTTTCATCGTCAGGTGGTTTTTACTTACATTTTCAAAGTTGTAATCTGATAAACATAAGCTAGTGAACTTCTGAATAAAACTAGGCACATCGACACATAATACAAGCTTCCATTTAAATACAGCAGACAAACATCAGCTCATTTACATGAACGAATGGTACAACCTGCTGTTTATCATTCAAAAAAAAATAATACTACTGTATTTAACGTCATATTTTACGCAGTACAATGTCACCCTCTGTGTGTGGATTTACCACTTGCTTACATCAATAGGGTGTTCTGATGAGCAGAGACGTATACGTGTAAGTAAGTACATGTAAGTAAATCTGTATTCGAACAACTCGCATAGATAGCTGATGAACTACCTATGATTTTAAAAATACATTTTCGGTTCTGTATAAAACACTATTCATGATGATAGAGGTCATTTGAATTAAGCTGGAGAGAAAAGTGGCTTAAAAAGCAGTCAAATAAAATTGCATTTGACAATAGAGGAAAAAAGCAGCAGTGGAGTTGAACCCTGAGCTTTTATACAGAGTACCGCTATTGCTCATTTTTGCATCAATTCTGGCGACGCAGTTATAAAAAAAGACAATGAATTGGCCTACATCGTAGAACCTTAGACTTCTGGACCCAACCACTACATTTAAAAATGGATGGGTTCTGTTCAAGAAAAATTATTGAAGCTAAAGTTTTAACGCTCCTCGTCAGCTATGTCTAATTTAAATATGACTGTTTCATTATTTTACTTAAAGAACATCATGCTTACTCTATTCCTAAGACGAGAATAAGGCCACAAAGCCCACATTCCTGTGTTCCTCAGTTTAGTAACAGCCAAGAGAGCATTTGCTGTGTTTAAAGTGTTCACATTACTGTCCATACATCATGGACATGGAGTTCCAGTTTTGTTCAACAAACCCCCACTGGAGTTTTAAGGTTTCGCAGCACTGCTGAGAACCATTGGCTTGAAGGTTTTTTTTGTTTGTTTTTAAATCTCCACTCCCTTTCCTCCTCCACCCAAGAACACTCCTTGCCGTAACAGCGTTACCAATCCACGTCTTCTCCTTCTTCTTTCCTAGGCATCTTCATCGTTCGCTCTAGGCTGTGCTGGCCAGCTTTGCGACTGTGCCTGCCTTAGGTTGTCCCGAGTTTAAGATGGGATCTTACCCGTCATTGGCTAACCAGCCTTCGTCGCTGGCCAGTCAGCAACCTTGGGTTGAGACCTAAGTTCTTCCCGTACATGAGGGGTGGAGGGGATGGAGGTGGCACCCTTACAGAGCGGCTGAGAAATCAAGAGCACTTCAGTGTGCATAAATGTTCCACGTTTTTCCTCCTCTTCTAGATTCAGCTTAAGCCTGGTGCTCTCGGAGGATTAATAGGCATTGAGTGGTTAAATGGCACTGGTTTCCACACAAGCTAAGGTTAAACCAAGAAAAAGCTACATGTGCAAACTAATGTTTCCTTTAAATTGTCCTTTTGGACGAACAATATAAATGTAACTGTATGAGCAGTAACCTGTAAAGAGCAACAGAGATGAACTGCACTGCCGGAAAAACACTGAAGGGATGGAGAACTGAAAATGCAAAGAGGCTGAGAGCATATGGAGAACAGAGCAGAGTTAAGCAAGAAGCTTTATTCTTTATACCATCGCACTATTTCATAAACAGACTATCACACTGCATAGTACTACTATAGACTTCCAGCAAACGCCTCGATAGGTTGTTAAAAATTAAGGTGACTGTTGCTTTTGTTTTTACATTTTATGACAGAAAGCGGTTCACCACGGGTCTCGCATGTGTAAAGTCCAAAGCTTCTTATAATTGAAACAATACGAATATCCCTGCATTAGCACTGGGCTGGTTAGCAAATATATTCCCAAACACACCTAGGCTTGTTCAGGGTGCACAAAATGTATTACGGTGTCCTTGTTTTTAAGGACTTACTACAACCATGATGACTGGACTTGTAAAGGGGGAATAAATGGAACAGGACAGCACAACATTTTTATAACAGACTAATATCTGTTAACTACTTGTTACTATGTAGGTTTCATTAATTAGACGGAGGCCCCTACTGATGCTAGTGTTACATATAGTACTGACGGTACCCACCATGTACCCAAAAAGCATAGAGACTTATACCACAGTGCTGCTGAATTCTCAAATCTGATTGGCCAGCAGTTGATGATTTATTTCTATAACAGAACTGTGTGTCTTGGTAACATGACACGGTGCATTACTATCGCTGCCACCGAGATAGTTGTTTTGCGAACCCCTATAACATTAATCAAATTATAGAGACTAGCTTGCATTACATATTATTAAGCATAACTTTAAACTGATAGAAAGCACATCATGGAATTCTTTAATTAATAATATGTTTTTCATAACATTGTCATAAATGGCAAGTTGCTGTGGTATAAGAGGAACAAAACAAAAATAATATATTCTGTTATGGGAAAACCAACTGTGTAATGAGGCAGCCTTGGAGTTGGTTAGTTTTCTATAAAAAGCACACCATGCCATATTTACAGAACATCATATAGTTCCTGTGTCTACCTTACACATGGTGCTTATTTAAATAAGCTATTAGCGCTAAAAAGAGAGGAGACGGAATATTTACTCCATTTCTTTGGGTTTGACACAAGTCTCCTTCGCTTCTATCTGGCTCTGCCTGAAAGAGTTTGTTGATCCCCAGGGAGATGATGTGCATGTTGCGTGCGCACACACACGCACACGGACATTCACTCACCCAGAACACACTCCTTCAACCTTCCGCACGTCTTTTCACTACAGGTTGGAATCAGAACTGACCTGATGTAGTCGGCTTGGTCGTTAAAGTGGTTGCACAGAGGGTTCCTCTGCAGGGACAACTCCGCCAGCCTCAGTCCCTTCAGCTTGTCCAACTCTCTGTCTGACCTTATCTGCAGTGAATGGAAGAGTCACTATGTGAACCACAAACACCGAGCGACTCAAATAGAATGAAGAACGGACAAAACTCTATACCTCGTTGTGTGAGAGATTCAGAACCTTCAGGTTCGGGACTTTGCTTATGAGGTCTGCCAGATCGTCGAGCTTGTGCAATCGGTTGTTGCTTAGGTTTAAACAAACCAGCTGTTAAGAGGATAAAGGTGTGGAGTAAATTTCATTTTATTCAAGTTATTGAATCAAGTTGTTAATAATCAAGTTATTCATTTTAGATCATTTTTTTAATGAATGCGTCATGTATTCTATTTCATGCTAAGAATCGATGACGAACAATCTTTTCCAGTACCTCAGGAATGTTCTCCTCTATGATCTTGATGACTGCCTGCATGGAGTTTTTCCTGCAAAGTGCCACCTCGATATTCAGAGAAACCAGATCTGTCATGGCAAGAATGACAATAAAACAATATTAGATGAATAGTATAGAAAAGTATTTCTGTTAAGCTTGGTTAATCAGTGCAGCATGGGCCGACAGTCACAACTTTATAACTATATTTAACATATAACACCCCCCCCCCCATTATGCAACAAAAAATTTGGCTTAACCTTTACAAAGATAAACCCATTTTACTGTGTGTGTGTGTATATATATA
>JBCNYG010000024.1:5220585-5242589 GCA_039654305.1 Porochilus rendahli
TGGGTCAACTCGGATGTTGTTCAAATCGAGAGCCTGTTGTGAACCATCGAAGCGCTTGGACATGCATTGCTGTAACAAATAAAAAAAATTAAGTTTCACTGTAACATATCGAGCTCATAACAACTGCAGGGCAGTTACATTAAAAGACATTGAAGATCAGTGTCACTTAAGTGTAGCCCACTATCGCTCACCTTGAGATGCTCCAGGTCTTCAAACTTCAGGTCCTGTGGGGGCAAGTTCGGGGCCTGGCACTGATTCAGCACCACCGTCACCTAGTGGTTCCGCAGTAAAACACAACTAAGTTACACTTAAGCTGCATTAAACACTTTGATAATTAATCTTATTAGCTTTCCACCTATGTTAAATGATAGTTGTACCAATGTAGCCCATTGACTGTATAACCATGGACGCTGTCCTTCTGTTCTCTTCCATTCTATAGAAATCATGCCTTTTCCCCCCTTTGCCATGGTGTCGAATACAGCACCCAGTAATGTATGCAAGAAACTTTGTACAGTAGATCAGACTCTTAAGCTCTGTATTACATCTCTCTTTGGGAGGAGCAGCTACCTAATTAAACACAGCAGTCAGTAGCCGTACAGGGTAAGTTTGTTTATGAAAATCAGAAAATAATTGAAATTTTTTCCACATTTCTCTTCCCAATTTCTATTTGTATCCAATTGCAACCCCTCAAGTATCGCTTCCCAATCATCTACAAAAACCACCATCATGCTATGCTGCCATCTTTATCCTTACAAACTGCAGGAGTGGCCTGACACACCCAGAGGGAAAGCACTATGATTGGCTGGTGCAGGCTGTAAGAAACAGAGAGGCAAGCTTGGCCAATCTGCTCCCACGGACTGCCGGTCGTGGATAGCTGCGTCCTCAGATAGCTGAGACACACACCTTGTCGATGTGCCACTCAGGAGGATTTGTTTAGCCTTTGAAACCCATGGACACTGATAATTGTACTGCAGCCAGGGGGCAGAGGCACAAGACCAGCGATAGCTTGAAGTTTAACATATGATACATTGTCCATGTTTTCTACAGTCAATGATCCAGCCAGTTGGTAGAATATGTATTAAACAACATTGAACCTTATATCCATCTCTGTCTGTGATTTTTCTGGACGACTTGGACAGAGCATACGCTGTGGTAGAATCGTCGATGTAGAAATGTGCTCGGTTTCCTTCTGTATGGTACTGTACAAATGACAAATTTCAGTTATTGAACCCAGATTATTTTTTTAATTCATCACTACTTTTACCATTAACAATTGAAGACCACATTAAATGTATAATCAATAAATTCGTGTCATTTACCTGTATGGCATTGAACGGCATCGTGCAATGGCTCTGCAGTGCAGTGAGAAGCCACTGTTTTTCATATTTTTTCCCATGGGGAATCTGAAGAGGCACACAAAAAATGACTAGCTTAATTATTAGAAATCAACATTTTATTTATATCAAGATAAAATATATAAAAAAATATATATAAAAAAAGCCACTGACATTACAGCAAAGGAGCTCAAAAACACTCACAGTCATCTTGAACCAAGTCTTACGTCCTCCACCTCCATCAGCACCATCTCCATTTCCTCCTCCGCCACCACCTCTATTCCCTCGTCCTCTGTAGTTGCCGCCATCTCCTCTTGAATCCTTTCCTCCTCTTCGACCATTTCGTCGATTTTGGGGCCGCCCGTAAGGATTACTATACGGAAATGAAAGCATATTGTAATTTTAGTACTTTCTTTTCCTCATAGCGGGCATACCAAAAAAAAAAAAAAAAAAAAACAGGAAACATGATCTTACAATCTCCGTTGCGATCCCCCGTCATGCAAATCGTCGCTCATTGCGACATCACCATCATCATCCTCAAATCTGGATCTGGGACCAGGCCCTCCACCACCAGCTCCTCCTCCCCCCTGACCTCCACGATGTCGGTGCTTTGACATCTGGTCGCTGTACAGCGGAGCTCTGAAAGGTCCCCTGCCTTTCCGGCGATGCTTAGGTCCGACACGATCATCGTGTTCTGAAAATAAATAAATACACATTGTTGTGCACATTCTCCACAAGCACATAACATATTCTACTCTTCGGTCATGTCAGCTTACAGTCAACAATCCAAAGTTATAAAATAGTATATTGCTAACTCCTCAGCTGCCTTCTGGAAAATTTTAACATTAAATTCATACAAATGCCAAAGACCCACTGCCGTTCCCTGGAACAACAGCCCCAATTCCAAACCTTAGCACACTTCCTGAGCAGTATATTAATGATTGTTGTCTCCAGTTATGCAGCAATTGAGCAAGTCTGCTCAATCATGACTGCTGCTTGTGTTACGGCTGCTGAGCACTCTGCTGCTCGTTTTACACCCCACTTACCAAACACAATTGAAACAAATGAAGTTGAAGAAATTGGCTCTAATTATACAATTTCTTTTACATTAGTTGTTCACTTTCATTGTACATTCAACTTGTCTTTAAACATTCTAACCAAACACCGCATCTGACTGGATTGTTCAGAGCAGGTGCACTTAAGTGTGTAAAGCCTAACTGAGCTGCTCTGAGTCCCTAATGCCCTCCATTAGCAATCACCATCCAAAATTCTTCCAAAAGCTCACCACCGATCACCATTATTTCCAACACCTGGTCAGTGATCACCATCCTTCCCAATGCCGTTGCCAATCCAGATTGATCTCAGCGGTAAATCGGCATTTGCCACAATTCCCAGCAAATCACTGATCACCACTGCTCCCAGCACCAAGTAATAATTAGAATTGTGCTGATACCGATATTGGAAATGCTGCCGTCATTGAAAGTGCCGGATTGGTATTGGCGAGTAGCTCAGTCTAAGCAAAGCTCCCATACCACATGGATAAACAGTGATTTTACACAAATGAAGCCACTTCATTTCAACCTCAGAGATCAGTTCTTCTGAGCTGCAGGAAATTCACTGATCTTGCCAGCTTCTGTTTATAGCAGCTGTTTATTGGCTTGCAGGGTTTTGAGAGCCTAGCAATAGTTAGCATAAAGTCCGCAATAATTAAATATTATATACTTTAGAGGGTTCCACCATTAAAACAGCAAAGTGCTATGCAAGAAAGGGGTGGCACCAGTGTTGCTAAATTTAACACCAGCAATCGTATAAAGTATGTGAAGACCGGTAGATGTGACGTGGCGGGGGAGTGAGCAGCACCCATGCATTCCTTCACAACGGAAGTATACTTGAGTAAGGTGCATAATCGTCAACTGCTCTCAGGGAATGTGTACATGTGTTAAAAGCTCACAATTTCTCAATTTCAATTTACTCAGAGATCAGCATCTGTTTTTTCTGTGAAAGACCATGTTCGAAATCTGGGAAAAAGGCCTCAGCCAACATAAAAATGACACCGAAGATGCTGTGATTGTGAGATTGGTTTAGTTCTGTTTGAAAAGTTATCGCTTTCTCAACCATTTTGGAACCACAAGACTGCTGTTCCTTGGACAGTTGTTCAGGGTCAAATACATGTTAAATGTACATGCAAAAAACGGGTCATCCAGGGTGTACTGTACAGCTTCAGTCACTTTACCATATCTAGCTTTAAAAGGCTTTGACAGTCAGTTCACTTTTCTATTAAAAAAAAAAAACAAACAAAAAGAACTGCATGCTGCATTTAGGTTTTCAAAAAGTTGTTAAGAAAGTGGAATGTTTTTTTATCCAGCCTAAGGGGGGAAATGGTATCAGAACTAATGAAAAGTAAAGGTACTAATAATAACTAACCACGCGTCACATATGCTTGTCCCACCGGTGTAGTCCATTGCTGATTTTGTAAAAATCCATTCAATAACATCATTCACGTTATTCTTCCCTTAATCACCTCCTTCGGACTAATTCTTATTTTATCTGCACGTCAGACGTAGAAGTGGCTTAAAAGAGACGAGAGGAAACCCTAATTTCCCTTAATGGAAACTCCCTTGGGATAGTTTGATAAGCCACTTTGCTATGCTCTTATAGGGTCTGCCGCACGATATTACGTCACAGATAACTCCATTGTCACGCTATTGCCTACTGATTGACCTCCACACTTTGTGATGCTATAAACGTTGTAATGCCTCCCACCCCACCGAGTTTTCATGTTACTTCTAATTACGTAATAAAGTAATAAAAAAAGGAAGGAAACTATTATTACAAGACTCAGGAGATCAAGATAACTAGATTTAAAATACACATTATGTAAGAGACGCCTGCATTCACGGGTTATGCAAAATGGGTTTGTGGGTGATATTACCTCATGTACTCGTAATTCAAACTCAAGGAAGACATTGTACGCTTTAGTTAAGTATGTAATAAAGTAAATTTCTATTATAGTTTGTTCTCTTTAACAAAAACAAGCCAGTCGAGGACGATTTTAGCACCATAAACTCGAAACGACGTGACTTGAATACGAGACGGTGGTATGTTTTCCCCCAAGGTGTTACTATCCATCTACCTAAATCCTTTAAAACATTTTCTTAATTTCTTCAATTTCCTTTCTTGGGAGCATCACGAGTAACAAAGGAGGAATGCTAATCACGGCTAGCGGAATCAATGCGCAGGAGCAAGCCACGACCGCAAACTACCACGTACATCCTTTAATCATGTCCTAAAAAGCCTCCCGAGTGTTTAAATAAACAAGTGGGACGTTTAAAAAAACCCCAACGATGCAATTTTACTTTCCCGTAAAAAGACCTGGGCCTGTTGTTTTGGTTAATTAGCTAGCTAGGCGGGCGCGGGCGCGTGCGCTGCGGGTGTAGGGGTGCATAGCAACAGTTACGTATGGCGGCTAATTGAGTCCAACAAAAATACTAACAGAAACCATACCTCGGTTAACTAATTCTCTATAAAAACACTAACTGTAGCTCGAAAGTCAGGACCTGCTGGAAAAATAAAGACCCCACGCGTATTTTTAAGAGTTGCGTAGCACAGTGACGCCGCTAAGCTTGTTAGCAGCCAACATGCTAGCGTTATTCACTCACCACTGTAGAATCGAGAGTCGTCCGCTGTCGCCATTTTACGTTTGGAACAGCCGTCTTGAAGCTTTTATTTTTCCGGCGTATAAACTAAATTAATGTGAATAAAACACCAAACAAACACCATTCATGAATAAACGTGTCTTCTATGAGATAAGACAAGCTTATTAGACCGTTGCTTATGATATCTACTTTCCTTTAGCTATTGAACAGCGCAGGAATATAGTGCGCCTGCGCGTATTCGTTTCTTCTACAGTTTATTGGTGGTGTTTGAAATGTAAACATCCTGTTAGCAGCGTCATCTGCTGAAAGTACGGCTACACTGCAACAACATTTGTTAATAATAAAGAGGCAGTATATACTCAAATGTATGCTTTTTATTTAGGTGTATATTAAATATGACTGCACTGTGCTGGTGTAAACATTTTATGCGTTGAAAACGGCTCAAAATACCATATACTGGCAAAATAATTCCAAACCTGGCAAGGCCCATGTTGGTGTAGAGTCGCCCTTTTTGTACTTCTCTACAAAATTATATTCTTTATTATTAAATTACATATAATAATATTATTCTTAAAGCCCTGTAAACAAATTTGTTTGGCCCACCTCCCCAAAAATCCTGATCGTTTTTCCAACACAATTCTTTGGACAATTGAAATCAAAAGTATCTTTTATCAGTGGTGAAAGAAAGGAGTATGAGAAAGGAATGGGAAAACCCATGATCCAAAGCACACTGCATCAGTTTTCAAACGTGGTAGGCATCCATAGCCTTGGAAATAAGTCACTGGTGGTTTTTTTTTTTTGATGATGTGACTGTTGTAGAAAAAGCAGGATGAATTCTGAAGTGTATAGATCTATACTTTCTTCTCAGATTCAGTCAAGTGATACAAAATTAATACAAAGGAACATCACAGTGCAATTAAATAACAAAAAATACACCTACCACAAAAGCAACCCAAGAGCTGCTTAACGCAGAGAAATGAAATGTCCATGAAAAATTAAATTAAACCCAAACTTTAAAGTTTGCATGCATAGTTTATTTTTGTTTTTATAAAATTACACTATAAATTCCATAAGTCTTTTTTTTCATGTAGAGAATAAAACCAAGCACCTACTCTGCACACAGTGAGGTGATAATGTAATGCGAAAAGTAGCAAAAAATCATATAATCATCTTGTGTTTCTGCCGACAACACAGAATTTACATGAATATAATATAAATACTAATTTACATGAATTCATGGCACTGATTTTTCTTTTATATGTACGAGTGCACACTTGTTTTAATGTATGTGAACAGGATTGTGTATGAATTGTTGAAGTTCCTAGTTTTATTTCTTTAGGAAGTTCACTAGTTTTGATCTGATTTGTCACTTTAATATCATTATACTCTTATTGTTGCCATTAATTGTCTTAACCGAGGGATTAACGACCTATTGTTCGATTTCGTGTACTCGCGAGAGTGAAACAGCAGCCTTTTCAAACTGGCAGATGCAATCTATCAAATGTATTTCAGCAGATTCAAAAATGTAAGCAAAAATCACCTGATGATGAAAATATACACATCTTCATGTGAAGCAGGAGAGTTTGGAAGGCTTGCTTTTCATTTTGCTTTAAATGACCGAGTCAGTAAACTACAAAACTGAACAAACAAGCTGTAAGTAGGCCACACTGAAGCCTGGCAAAGCATATCAGTGGGGTAAATTTAGGATTTAGTGATGCACATGGGCTCTAAGACCTCAGGCAGTCACTGACTGCAAAATATTTGTATTCCAGTATTAAAATCTTTGCTTATATTTATAATTGTGTTCGTTTGTCTATTTACTTTTAAACTTGTATAAATAGAGGGACTTTGTATGAAAATGACTAATTACTATAAGGTTAATGGAATGTTGTTGTTGTTGGACTCCTTATTTAAAGCGGAAGTCAACATGTCAGTCACATATTGATGGCTTTCAGGTCCACCGTGGTTGTGTACAGAGACCAACCATGAACAAATGTGTCACTTATAGACATTACTGTATAACTATGATGGAGATTTTACACTGTGTGTACAGTGAAAATAAGTAGAGCTCTATCTTTTCAAGTTACTAACTATTAATAATATTAGGTGTCCAAACCAGTAACATAACTGGCATGCTTTTTGTTTACATGAGCCAAGGTTTCAAGGTGTTCCCTGATGGTAAAAAATATTTCATTGAGCTGAGACAGTATATCTAAAGGATGTTTACTTTTACATTTCCGTCCTTTCAGCTTACTGGCATGTGAAAATTGCATCCATTCTGTTGTCAAAACATCTGGATAAGTACTGTATGTCCTGAAGTCCTATAAGAAAGGACTAAGGAAGATGAACTATGTTGTAGCATATAAACATCATGTGAATTATAATCAATTCAAGTGGCACGTTGGCGTAGTGATTAGCACGTCCGCCTCACAGCAAGAAGGCCTGGGTTGGGTTCCCAGCTTGGGCGTTTCTGTGTGGAGTTTGCATGTTCTCTCCGTGCTTGCATGGGTTTGCTCCGGGTACTGCAGTTTCCTCGCACAGTCCAAAATACATGCACAGTAGGCTAATTGGCTGTTTCAGATTGCCCCTATGTGTGAGTGTGGATGTAAATGGGTTGTGTGCGTGTTGCCCTGCTATGGCCTGGCGAGCTGTCCAGGGTGTACCCCGCCCTCGCCCAGAGTTGGCTGATTAGGATTAAGCGGCTTAGAAAATGAATGAATGAATAATTAATTCGTTTCTAAAAAAAAACCTGTGGTTTGAGTGTCTGCCTCACAGCAAGAAGGTCCTGGGTTCGAGTCCCAGGCTTGGGCATTTCTGTGTGGAGTTTTCATGTACTCCTCGTGCTTGCGTGGGTTTCCTCCAGGTACTCCAGTTTACTCTTACTCCAAAGGCACACATTTTAAGCTAATTGGCTGTTCCAAATTGCTCCTAGGTGTGAGTTTGAGAGTGAATGGTTGTGTGTGTTGGCTCTGTGATGATCTGGCAAACTCTTCAGGGTGTACCACACCTTCGCCCAGAGTCGGCTGAGGTAGGCTCCAGCCTCCTTGCAACCCTAAAAGGATTAAGTGGTTCAGCAACTGAGTGAATGAGTGATTAGATATTATATACCTTTATAGCTGCAAAATATACTACAAAACATATCAGTATGATAGCAACATAATTTCCACTAGTATAGTTTCGTGAAGTCCGAAAAACATGGAGGAAGATTGTTGCACAATCATCAGCTGCTACCCTACGACCAGACCCTGGGTTATGGGACAGATGAGAGTTTCGTACAGTAGGGATCAACACAATGTCACTTACTTTTATTCTTTTCAACAAGCCTCTTGGATTTATGTAATCGTGCGCACACACACAAACACATATACACACACTATTCTATTCTGCAGTATACATGTTAATCCTTGCACTGAACACTTTTTTTTCTCCACATGAACTCATCCTTTATTTACTTTCACTTACAGCTTTTTAAAATTCTACCCTGCTAAAAAGGTGACTTGAAATGAAAGGTCACTGGAAGGGCAATTTTACTACCGAAACAGTTCCAGGACCTCATCTTTAAATCATCCTAGTTTTGTTCTTAGGAGACAGAGGAAGTGGTTGCCATGGTTTCCACAAAACAAACAAGATATTATTGTAAGGGTCAAGACCCAGTAAACCAGCGTGAATGGCTGTTGAGATAGACATCAAGATCAAATGTCCTCAACGAAAATTCGCTTTCACCTGGCAACATTCCATGCACTGCTGCATTTTCTGATTCCTTTACGCTAAGCAGCGGCAGCAGCAGCTGTCAGTCGTATTACCTCGCATGGGAATAATCCAGTTTTGTAATGGGTAATGTACACTGAACCACACACCACAGTGAAGTACATTCCGACTGAGTGATCCCAGATATGTTGAGTAGGGGTCTTGAATCACTCTGAAGGATTATATTAAGATCATGACCTGTATACTATCCTGCTGATTACTTTTCACTTAATAAAGTAATCAGTAATTTGAAACAAAACATTGATCAAAAATTGTTTTATCGAATTAAAAATTACTTTATTGCTTCTGCTAATGACATGCTCCTTATCCACGGACTGCTTAACAATGATGTATTATAAAGAAAAAACAGGCTGCTGAATACAGTGATTGTCCAATCAGAATCCAGTGTTCAAATGAACCATGCAACAATATGACTTAGAATATACTACACTGGGACTATCACAGGATAATGGACATTATTATATATTTATATTGTTGTCTCGTATCTAACTGGTGTAGAACTGCGATAGCCTGGCAAGCTGTCCAGGGTGTACTCTGCCCTTACCCAGAGTCGGCTGAGATGGGTCCCAGCCTCCCCGCGACCTAATTATGATTGAAGCGGTTCAGAAAATGAACGAACAGACATATTTTGAATGAATAATGAAACAATTACATAAGGTTAATTACAGCCGTTCATGACTTGATGTGGGTCGTAGGTATGTTTATTCTAACACTGTTGCAAAAATGTCATGAGTCTAACGCAGGGCAATAATAAGACAATTGGAAGAAATCTGTACGATTCAGAATGTATCAGATGACTCAAAAAGCACATGAAACTCAAAGGTCTTTCGTAATATCGACCCAGGACATCACAGGGCATCACACAACAGACCTACGGAATGGATGGACCTTCATTAAGACATTGTGACTGATTCTATTTTCTGTCCAAGAGATAACCATATTTATTTACTATGCTTGGTAAGAGAATGGGCATTTTTAATGTGTGTATATATAAGCAATGTAATCAGCTTAATGAATATGTGGGTTTGTTATCCTATGAAAATAAATTTAAAAAGAAAAAAAAGAAAGAAAAGAAAAAGGAAAGAAAGAAATTAGTTTTATAAAGGCTGCCTCCATATGTGTGTTGCTAGACATAAATTAAAAGGGAGGTGGCAGAGGAAGTCTGGAAGAACCCAAAGGAAAGGGGAGGTGGAGATGGTCCAAACTTAAAGAGAGTCTCACCACGACACAACCTCAGTGGTGCTAGGACCAGAGGTGGATATTGCATAAATATTTGAACTGCAGCATTGTAACACCTGAGACTGAATCATCTGACGCAACATAACGATGTATAACAGTGGCTATAAGAGCGGCTATTCGAAAGACAAAATGGGATGGACTGCCAAGAAAATACACAAACCAAAACAAAAGGGTTGTGATTACTGCATGAAGATGGTCTTCTTCTTTTCCTCGCTAATCCAGTCTCTCATCATTGTCAGTCTGGTGCTCTTTCTGGTTTATGGACAGCCGGAGCAGACGATAGAGGAGAAAAGAGTCCAGGATTTGGAGGGAAGTTATAATAAACTAAGTAAGGAGAAATCAGCTCTTGAGGACAAAGTGAAGAATCTCACCAAGCAACTGAACATCACAGTTACAAAAAAGATGGCTGTGGAAAAAAATCAGTCTATATTACTGGACCTGGCGAAAAATTCATCCATTACTATAAATGTATTGCACAACAGAATGGTAAGTATTCATTACCTAGTTGTGCAATGAAAATATTATATTCAGTGTATTATTCTAAGGGAAACGATCATATAACTTTATATTAATCTTCAATCCTTGTCCATGAATTATTATTACCCATGAAATATTACCTTAGCAAATGATATTACATCACCATTTTTGTTTTTCAATTTAAAAAAATTTATACAAATCATGTATATTTAGAGCACATTTTATATGATGCGTTATTATTAATAATACAAGAAATACATAGTTCTGTGTGTATTTTGTATGTCTGGATTCTGATTATTTTTTATTTTTTTGGCAGTATATTAATGACTGTATATGTTTTTAATATTGCAGCGACAGTATGAAATACTCAGACAGCCAGTGTACAGTCCATGTCCTCCTACTACTTCAAGAGAGGGTGAGCCATATTCATTCTTCATTAATATTCTGTGCACGAATACATTTACATGACTGACTTATTTTAATGACACCAACTGAGTAAAAAGCCTGGTTTACCTGCATCCACAGATGTAATCTAGATTTCAAAAGATGCTTAGTGATTATTTTTTCTTCCCATGTCAAGGCTGTGTCTACATGCTTCAGAGATCTGAAGAAATGCTAAGACTTGTCAAGGCTAACTTCACCGAACAAATGTCTACAATGAAACTGAATTTCGATAATGCCCAAAGAGACAAACTGCTGTTTCAGCTACAAGCGATTGAGCTGCGACGAAACAATAACGGCCTTGAAGAAAGGATCAAGAATTATGAGCAATCCTGTAAGAAGGATTTCGTTCAGTCCTTACAGGGAATCCCCAACGTCACCAGGGAGTTTCTGAAAAAAGTCGATGATTTGTTCATGAAGCACGAGTCCTTCCAGCTGACGTGTGAGAAGCAAAGCACGAAACTTGAAGACATTCGTGTTAACTGCAGCAGACTGTCCAGAGAGGTAGAGAACAAGCTTCAGGCGTATCTGGACAAAGTGGGGACTAAGGTCACGTCTATACTAATCGCAAACGGCAAATATCAAACAGAAAACAAACTTCTAAAAGAGGATGTCGCTTGGTGCAAAGGGAACCTCAGTGCCACTGTGGAAGAGAACCAAAAAGCTGTCAAACAAGCCCAGCTGAAGTACGACCAAGAAACAGAGAAGCTCCTGGTGCAGATCAGACAGCTAACTGAAAAGGGTAAACTTCAAGATAAGGTGCTGTCTGTCAAAGAAATCGACATTACAATTCTTACCGACAGCAACAAGGCCCTCAACATGTCATTGACCAGTTGTAAGGTAGGCTTTCACCAAGAAATAACATCATACTTTATAACACTAAAGACTTTGGAGTAAATGGGTCCAAATTGTTCGTTGTTTCCTTACAGGCGGCTCAAAAAAACTTTTTAGGGCCGTTTACTAATATAAGGCCCAACCCTATCCAATGGCCAGGTTCTACCGGGTCACAGCCAACTGGATTTGGTAGCACTGGGCAAAATTCAGCAGTCCTGAGCAGTGTGGGTTCAAGCAATACTAATCTGTTGGCTCAGACAGGTTTAGGTGGATCATCAGGTTTGATCAGTGCAAGGACAAGTGGAACATCCTTGATCAGAACATCCTCAATTGGAGCAGGAACAATTGTAAGCGATCAGCAGATATCAGGTAAGAAAAAATTAACATGAGCTTTACACAATGTTGTAATCAACTGTGAGGGAAGTATAACACTTTTACTATTTTTTTTTCATCCCCAGCACAAATCAATCAGCACTTGCGAGAGCTTCAACGTTTTACCAAAACTGAATGAAGGGACTAGACGCCAGAGTGGAGATCAGACTTGTATGGTGTGTATCACAGTACTGTTGAAATCGCCATTTGACTGGTCAGGAGGTGATCGTGACTTTTCTAAAACAACAGTCTGGACAATACTGCAGTACCAGCCACAAAACAAATAATAGGTTTATATTAATACATTATGGTTTCTTTAGTAAGAACTCATTTTGTAAAGGCAGCACTGCACATAATCTACGTCATAATCTCAAGGCTGACGCATGATGAAATATATAATCATTGATATGAAGATGTATTAATGTTATTAATGTTTATATTTAATGGAAGCAAACTCAGGTTTTCAGAGCACTGTAACTAAATTTTCTCCCAGAGGTCTGGGACAGGTTCAGGACAGACCGAGCAGGATGGACACTTCCTGGCTTCTTGAGTTTTTGTCTTATTAATGAAAAAGAGATGCTGCGTATAGAAGCATTTGATTGTAGCTGTGACAATAAACATGATAACCAGGAATGACATAGTTCATCAACACTGTAAATAAATAAATAAAAATCAGTTGAATAAACCCAGAATTCTAAGACAACAAAATTTTAGATACATTTTAAATTAGGAAATTCAACATAACATAAGTTTTCCCTTTAAGTTTTTTCAAACTTTACGTTCTAATCTTAAAGTTAGTCTAAAGTAAGAAGAGCTCATAGAATTTGCAGTAGAGTTTAAAGCTTGACAAAAGGTAAACTTAAGTTTGTTGCCATATATATATATGTATACATGTATATATATATATGTTTTTATAAACATATATATATGTTTTTTTATATTTGTTGCCTTTTATATACATATATATACATGGAGTACGCGCAAACACCACACAGAAACGCCTGAGCCCAGGACCTTCTTGCTGTGAGGCGGATGCACTAACCACCACATCTCCTTTCTGCCAGTATATCTAATATCATTACAGGCAATTTCATTCTTTCTTTATTTTTTTAATGAATTAATTATGACTCACATATCCATTCACAATCACATCCACTGCTAGGGGCAATTTGGAACAGCCAGTTAGTCTAATGTGCATGTCTTTGGACTGTAGAAGGAAACCAGAGTACCCTGAAAAAATACACGCAAGCACCACACAGACTCCACACAGAAATTCAACTCAAATCCCAGGACCTTCTTGGTGTGAGGTGAACATAGCTAACCACTACTCTACCATGCCACCCTCAGAAATAACTAAAAGCTCGTATTGTGTGATAAATAACAGTTATTCTGAGAAGGTGAGGTGGATACCACTGGACAGCCATCGGCAGAAATACTCTGTGATATCCACCGAGCCTAAGGTGAATAATTATTTTAGTATATACTAATATACTTATGGAAACAAAAGAAAAACTAATAATAGATTTATAGCGTTTACTTTAGCATTTTTAATTCTCATCAAGCATTATCCCAAATAACGGATAAAGGATAATGGTGGATAATAAACAATTATTGAACGAGGCAAAGTATAAAATGGAAAATTATTCCAATCGAGGAGGTTTTATAAGACCCTATAGGATCTCGATAATTCTCCATATCAGACAAAGGCCAAATTCTAGAACTGTTTCATTATTCACTCAAAATATTTTCAGCTTATTCAACTTATCCGATGTCAAAGATGGGCAAGATGACTAGCAGAAGAATACCAAGGATTACGTTTGTCCTTTAATTTTTTTTTGTGATTTAATTGTTTTCCACCAATCAGAAACAAGAAAATATTTTGAATGTATAGTAATGTCTGTTATCCTGAGATAGTGAACCACTCAGATCGCACCATATCATTGTAGTCTATATAAAAAAGAATGAAACACATTTGGATATGCTGTTATAGGAACTTTATAATGTGAAAAACATCATACACTCGGTCACTGTTGCTTTTCATTCAACAACACACCTTGTTGTGTTTTCTTCCTTAGTTAAATAACTGCTTAAAATGTACATATGTTAATGTATTATCTACAGTTGTACTATTATTCTAATGGTGTAAATAAATTACATTTGAAAGGTTATAAAATCTTGCAGTTACTTGGCATGGTCCATTTATTTCTTCATGTGTAAGAAGCTAATAATAATAATAATAATAATAATAATATTAATAATAATAATAACAACAACAATAATAATAAAGGTTTCTTTGTGTTACATATAGCATGAATATTTACGGTTTAACTGATGCATTTCATATTAAATGATTGGTTATTGTAAGTAACCTATCTATGGCAAGTACATGGCAAGAATCCACTTTATGTATGTCAAAGGAATGAGGTTGTAAACAAGAGTGTTTTGTTTGTGATGCACTTTAAGGAGCTTTACCTAATCCAAATAAATAGTCCACTCCAGCAGGGATGACTGTCACTCTGCTTGTGACCCACAATAGGAAGGGTGAATAAAACAATGAGTCACCCATGCTCCAAAAGTCTTATATGTTATCAGTATTATTAAAGGATTAATCATCTCTATTAACAACCCTTAAATAACTGTACTAGAACAGCCTATTGAGAATTTTTACATTTTTTTAAATTATATATATCAATGGGTTAAAAAAAAAACCCTGACCAAGCAACGGAAATCCATTCCAAGCCAAAGCTGATCTATTATTCAACCACGTTGGCAGCAAGGTTAGATAATGCGCTGGAATATGTTCGTATGGATTTGCTCCTTCGAATACAATAAAAGTGCGCAAACAATGAAAAGAGGTCGAGAGTAAAGAATAAAACAAACACACCTTTCCAATCTGGCAGGAGGTTCATTCAGGATATACCTACTGAGAGGACACATTGTCTTTCCAAAAGACAATGCTCGTCATGTCCACAAAGGGACATTGGCACTGATAAGCTGCACTACATGTGCAGAATGTAAAACAATTAGGGCAGTTTCCCATGCTGACTTGCTTCCTGTGAGAAGTAAAGCCAAAAGCGTTGCAATAAAAAAATAGAAGGGCTTAAGTAGAGCAGAAACAAGGCGCCAATTAATAAATAATGCAGTTGCATAATGGAAGCCTCAGCTTGGCTAAAAGGATATCCTTTGTTTAGCATAAATGGCTTCCACTTAAACTCGCTTGCTCTGAGAGACACTCGTAATGTTAGCATCAGTGACATCTGAACAATAAGTCCTTGACAAAATGTTTTGCTTATTTACTGGCAGTGATGACTTCGGCAAAAAGGAAAGGTGCTGTCCTTGTCACGTGCTGACGTCTGAGGATGTAGCACAAGAAAGTGATTTTCTGAGATATAGTAAATGAATGAAGAGTCCTTTGTTGAGTTACAATTACAGTGGTGCAGTGGTTAGCACGTCCACCTCACAGCGAAAAGGACTGGGCTCAAGGCCCTGGCTCGGGCCTTTCCATGTGGAGTTGGCATGTTCTCCATGTGTTTGTGTGAGTTTCCTCCGGGTACTCCGGTTTCCTTCAATAGTACAAAGGCTAATCTGCTGTTTCACATCCAAGGTGTGGATGTGAGTGTGAATGGTTGTGAGTGTTGCCCAGCAATGGTCTGGTGGCCACTGCAGGACAGGGTGTACCCTGGTTCATAGTATACCCTGCCCTGGCCCAGAGTCGGCTGAGATAGCCTGCAGCCTCCCCCTGATCCTAGTAGTAGGTGTGTGAGTTATATTATATCATTTTCACCTGTAACATAGTTTACTCCATATACAAAAACACTGTGCTGTATATCGGCTATCGGATTAAAAACAAAAATAATTGGTGCCCAACCATGCACGGGACCTGTTAATATGGAAATGTTTCATGTATAAAAATTCCTTCTCGCCCTTTTACACGAAGGGATTGAAGCTTATTATCATTAAAACTCCTTCCGACCTATTGGTTATGAAACTCTGACTACTATTCATATTCTCTCGACCTTCTTACCACTAATTGCACTTCCTGCATTGCGGGGCCATTAGGACTCTATGGTAAAGACATTAAGAGTTCAAAACCTTTTGTTCATCTCCAAAAAAAACTCTTATAATTATAAATATCTTACACATTATTGCATTTTAGCTACAACTAATTGGTTTTGACCCTTAAATTCAATGTAGCAGCTGATTTTTTAGTTTTTGTTTTTTTTTGTTAAATCTCTGGCTACAGTGAATTCTGGCTAAACAAGTATGTTATGCTGCCCAGCAAGTGCATGTTGTGAGGTTTCTTGCAAATTGTAATAAAAATTAAGAAAAATTAGAGTCGTACAATGATTATAAATGAGGCTTAGTGGTTACACCTGACAGTAAGGAAGTCCCCGTCTCGACAAGGGTTTTTCTGTGAGAAGTTTGCCTGTTCTCCCTGTGCTTGCGTGGGTTTCCTTTGATATTGCAAGACTAGGCTGACTTCTGGAAAATTTTGTACTCTCATACTTGCTTTCATTTTTGAAGCAAAACCCAGCAGCTTTCATTGTATATCTATTTATTTCATCTGGGGCGGCACGGTGGCGTAGTAGTTAGCACATCTGACTTACAACAAGAAGGCCTGGGTTCGAGGCTCGGGGCATTTCTGTATGGAGTTTGCATGTTCTCCCTGTGTTTGCATAGGTTTCCTCCGGGTACTCCGGTTTCCTCTCACAGCCCAAAAACATGCACAGTAGGCTACATGGCTGTTCCAAATTTCCCCCCAGGTGTGAAAGTGAGTGTAAATGCGTGTGTATGTGTTTTGGCCATGCAATCCTCTGGCTTGCTGTTCAGGGTGTACTCCGCCTTTGCCCAGAGTCAGCTGTGATAGGTATCAGTCTCCCCGCTACCCTAATTAGGATAAGAATGAATTTATTAATGAATTTATTTATTTCATCTGAAAAATTGTACTCAACACTACATTTATTCAACCACTCACGCATTTGCCAAGCCACTTAATCCTATTAAAGCCGACGCTGGGCGAAGGCGGAGTACACCCTGAACAGCTCACCATATCATTGCAAGGCCAACACACACACACACACACACACAAAAAAAAATATTTACACGTACACCTACACTTAGGGGCAATTTGGAAAAGCAAATTATCCTAAAGTGTGTGTCTTTTGACTGTAGGAGGAAACCGGAGTACACAGATGAAACCCCTGCAAGCGCAGGAAAAATATGCAAACTCAACAGTTTTCATGGCCAGCACGCTAACATCAACAGTTCCTAAATATAAATAAAAAATAAATAGTTATAACACCTTTTTTACTAAAGGATGCCTATAAAGCACACTAAAGGCACAGGTCTTTAAGTTCCACTTTATCACATGCCATTATTCAACAAGGCAATCATGTACATTAGCATGTCTGCCTCATAGCAAAAAGGTCCTGGGTTTGAGACCCATGGCCAGAGAGGGCGTGTGCATTTCTCCCCATGCTTGTGTGAGTTTTCTCCAAGTACTCCGGTTTCCTCCCACAGACCAGACATGCACATTATGCTAATTGACTGTTTCCAATTGCCCCTAAGTGCAAATGTGATGTGGCCCTGGAATGGTCTGGTAAGCATTTCAGGATATAACCTACCTTTGACCGGAGTCCCGGTCCCGGAGTCGGGATGGTCTAGGCTCTCCGTATCCCTAATAAAAGATTAAGCAGAAATGACACGACTGTCATGTGCCAGCAGAACGTCATAAAATTAAAAATAAAATTTAAATTTCTGACTGTCCCATTTAAGCTGAGTCTTTGATTACTGTTTCCGCAGATTCCTCGGAGTCTGTAACCAAAAAAAAAAAATCTCGTGTTTTCAAGACATGCTGCGTCAAATGACATGCTTTTCTGCTCACCATGGTTGAAAAGGGTGGTTATTTAAATCACAGTACCTTTTTTTTCAGTCCTAACCTGTTTGGAGATCCCCTTCTGATCTCCCACATCAACAAACCACTTCAGTTTTTTCCGCACCATTCTGTGTGAACTGTAGCGACTGTTATGTTTAAAAAATTCCAGGAAATCAGACTGTCTGGCACCAGCTTCCATGCCACAGTCGTTGTGAAGTTTGGGAAGCCTAAATGAAGCCCTTGACTTGTATCTTACTGAATTTGGGCATACAGTATATCTGCTGCCACATGATTTCCTGTTCAACAAACCACATACATGTAATAAGCAGTCATGTGACCACCGAGTGGATACTGTACACATAGCCTAATCCAAGTGAAAACCATACATGCACATGAATCAGAAAGGGAAGGAAAAACAATGGATCAAAGGTGTTTTATGGTGTCAGATAGCATATATGAATGACACTTAAGAAGTGTTTGAAAAAGGTAAAGTTGGCACCGAAAGCAATGGTGTGTGCTAAAGTTCAGCAGCCTGGTGTGTCTCTGAAATGGTCCACCGGCCAACGCCTGGCCCACAAGTGCTAAAAATGATGCATCGATGAAAGAGGTGAAAGGAGACTGACACAATCTACGGAAATGAACAGACAGCCAACATCAGTGCCAAAAGATTAAAAAAAAAAAAAAAAAAACACGCTTGTGGAACACTGAAATGAATAGTGTTTGGTACCAACCAGCCTTATGAAGGTTTGTTTTTTATTTTTAAAAATAATTAAAAAAAATAAAATAAAGATATTATTATGACAAATATATTTCCCTGTACAGATTTGCTGCTAGACGTCATGACTACATATTTTACTTAAAATTTTTTTTTTATTTTTTCATTTTATCACATTTTTTTGAAGAAATTATATGAGAATTTTCTTCAAATCACATTTAGAAGATAGGAAGTCCTCTAAAGCCTGCATCTGTGGCTGGCTGCAAGGGTGGATCTTCTCAACAACCTCCGAGAGGAAAAAGCCATAATCATCAGTCTCATGAGGCAGGCACAGACGGAAAGAGTGGAAAAAGGAAAAATATGGCCGCGACACCTTCACAAACAATATCAGTGACAGAAATAAAGTGTGCAAACGTCATAAGGAAATGAGACTGCCACTAGCTGTTGATGTCTTTTTCTTTTTAATATATAATGGGTGTATATCCACATCTTAAACAGACTGCTTTGTTTTTGGCTCACTAATGTAACCTCTGAGCTTGGCAAGTGCTCAAGAATCCTCACTTCCTCAAGAGAAAACATCACTTTCACGCTATGCATCTCTGGAAAGTCCAGTGAATTTAAATAGCTCGTGACAGACCACATGCCACAGTCTGTTCATAAAGAGTGTGTAACACATATAGCACAGTGGCAGATGAAACAGAAAAAAAACATTTTCACCTTCCTTAGCTTGCTGTAATGACACAGTACCTTGATTGTAATGGTTACTTTTTTTTTTTTTTTTTTTTTGGCTTTAATAAATGATTCACATTGTGTGTAGCATCTCGTGCTCTTCCATGAGTCACCCATTAAAGGTTATGGAAAATTTTAGCTCCCACATTAACTCAACCATTTTAACTCCAGGACGTGGCATCAGTTCATTTTCCTAAAGATCACAAGATGATTTTTTTTCCAAGGATATTGTGATATTGGATGATGACATTTTGCTCATACAACCCTCCATCCATCTATCCATCCATCATCGACACCACTTACCCGTCCAGGGTCATGGGTTACTGATCTGACAGTTGTGGGTTCAAGCCTCAGTACAAGACTCAGGTTTGGGAATTAAATGCATGTCACAATCCAAATACAAATGAAAATTAAAAAATGCAGGACAGTATATGAGTAACAGAAAATGAGCTATTTTTAAAACATCACTGTAGTTTTTATTTTTTTTTGGAAATGGTGTGCTTATGGTAAAATTAATGCAATACATGCATTATTATTATAATGTATTTACATCTACTGTGCTTTTCCCATGAAATAATAAAACGTGCATTAGACAGGTTTAATTTACATATAAAATCAGTCTCAATAAAAATACACAACTTTAAGCTTATCTGTATGCTAGTAATAAACTATTTAGGCTAAATAGTTCCCTCAAGTTCGTCACAATCCCAAGTAGTGAGTTTGAGGCAACAACCCCCAAGCCCCCCCTCCCCCCACTGCTGCAATGTGGCCGCCCACTGCTCCGAGTGTGAGTGTGTGTGTGCAGTCACTGTTCACATGTGTGTGTGCTCATTTTGGATGGGTTATATACAATAGGCAAATACCTTCAGGATCTTTTGGCACTAATCCATACTCCCTCCTGCTCAAATACTGTGTTTTAAAACAGGCATCAAAATCAGTCAGTGGTCCTTAAGGCACTTTAAAGAGCAGGTAGTAGAAAGAAACCAGATTTTATTAAATAAATAACATAAAAATATAACATACACATTAATTTGTCATTATTACACCAAACCAAGATAACATGTACTAATATACACTGCAGAAGTCAAGTGACAAGTTATGAGTTACTAAACACAAAACTAAAATAACAAAGGATGAGTTCAAACATTCAGCAAGTTTAGTAACAGTTCCATTGTTAATAAGCTGTGTGTTTCACATGAGAGAGTGGAAAAATCCATTATGCTAAAAATGTAAATTTTTTGTTGCATAAAGTCCTGAAATAGTATAGATCAAACAAACTGCTATTTTTACCTTCTTAACCTTATGGAAAAACATGACTGACACTTTATTAAAGATTACATAAGGTTAAGTCAAGTGAAAACCGTAAATCTTTTAATTCTGCATTGATTTAAACAAACAGGCGTCCCAAACATGTAACAGGTTTCAGGCAACATTAACTACAATGGACCGGTAATACATTTTTATTTCCACAATTATAAATTTAATACTTCATTTCTCTTTTTTGGGTCACATTTCTACAGTTTTTATTTGACTCAGCCTTGTGTAATCAAATTACCTTTGATTGAAGTTAATTTAAATAGATACCTATCTTAAATTAGCATGCGCTACTAATGAAATTTTCCATTTTTTCCAAACGAGCGTTTAAAAAAAGATCACGGATAAAACAAGGTGAAAAAAAAGTGGGGCATTGGACAAGGAAGACGACAGATTCTGGAGATGATCTGGATCAAATTCTGGATTTAGGAATGTTTTAAAGGTCTCTTAAATTGTGAGAAAGGAGGGTTTTTTTTCTTTCAGTTCATATGGTTATGGCAGAGGTTTGCGCTCACTGAGTGCTCTTGTTAATTATTGTTGTTATTTTTTTCACCATTTTTTTTGGGCTGATTGTCAGCCACTTTGGTGATTTTCCCAAGTCTCCGCAAATATCTCTGAAATCTTTGGAACAACCAATAACCATATCATAGTATTTCGTTCTTTATATTTCAAGTATTACAAAACAACTGGTTTTAGAATACATTTCTATTTAAAAATACATTTCAAAACCTTTAAATAGTATATGGTGTCAATATATATCATTTATGTTTTTTTAACATTATTTATGTACTTATGTCAGATCTGCATACTTGTCTAAAGTATATCCCATGTTTTTTTTCCTAAAATCTCCACTAGATGCATACCAACAGGAATGGCCGACAGACTCCAAAATTATATAAAAAAAAAAAAATAATAATGAAAAATAAAAAATATATATATTTTTCCCCAACAATTGTACAAATAAATACTTGTCTGCCTTTGAGTGGCAGTGTTCCACAAACACACAGTACATGAAAGTGATCTATGAGCAACTGTATCTTTAATACCGCAGAGAGAACCCAGTATCCCAAAACCATAAAAGTATAATGTAACAGAGGCATCTTTTTTATTCTGACCTCGATGCAGTGAAGTTTGCTGAGAATTTAAGTGATGGGAATCTATAGATATTTTTCTACATATCAAGGGAAATAAATAGACACAACCACATAAGTGTATTTTAAGCAGCATGTGCTTGAACATCAGTAAAATTG
>JBCNYG010000024.1:5246604-5257108 GCA_039654305.1 Porochilus rendahli
TATATACATACACACACACACATATATTCATATGAATATATACATATACACACACACTATATAGACTAAAGTTCATGGGCACTTGACCACATCACTAACATGTATTTGTTGATGTCTGGACTCCAGGTCCCGTTCCTCTTTGCTGTTATAATAAATTTCTCTTTGGGAAGGCTAGCCACTAGATTTTGGGGTGCAGCTGGGGGGATTTGTGACCATTCATCAATAAGAGCATTAAGTCTTTTCAACTTTAGGAAAAAGATTCATATTGGTCAGATGCCCAAGTGTCCATCAATTTTAGCCCATATAATGTGTCCTGGCTGTATGTCAGTATTACAAGATTCCTGTTAAAAGTTCCTCAGAGTGAGAGCATTCAGACACAGCTGGAGAGTTCAGGGGGAGGTAAACTGTAAAACATGCTTATAGCAGTACCACGCACTGATGCACACACACACACACACCACTAATGTGACTCAAGAGGAAATGTCCAAGCATGTTGACGTTCACTAACAGAGACCTTACAGCCGCATCCAAGGCCCATGTCGTTGCCTTAAAGTTGCGTCCTGTGTGGTTCTCTGCTCGAGCTCGCCATCGTCACTTGTGTTGTTCTCCGGTACATGCGGAACACTAAAATCTGGTGCTGCAAGCAAGGATGTGTGAGATTTAAAAGTACTGTCCTGACATCAACATGAGCACGCTTGTGCATGTTGTTTACTCACCGTTCTCTTCATTTAGCGAAGATTCGCCAAGTGAACTTATCGCACCAAGTGTGTCCAGATCACCTGGCAAAAAACAAACAAACAAAATAAAAACGACACATTTATGTGTTGTCATTTTACCGCTACGCAGGCAAATAAAAGAAGCTCTCAGAAAAAACGGTGGCTTTCAATACACGTCAGCCAGGAAACCAAAAAAGGTAAGTAGTAAGAAGTAACATATCTGTAGTAACATATCCAGAGCGGATTTGGATGCAAAAGATTGGTTTAGGATTGGATCCACCCTATCCTAAGGATAAAAACCCTATAATTTCACAGAGCTTTCAGGGTGCATGCCCACTGCTCAGACCCCCTCACAGACCATATTTTTGTTCTTTCCCACCCCCTACATGTTCTCCATGCTTGTTTGGGCTCCCTCTGAGTACTTTGGTGTGTGTGTGTGGGCCCTGTGATGGTCTGGCGTTTTTATGTGTGTTGGCTGAGATAGGCTCCTGCGACCCTATTAGAAAGAAAGCGGTTTGGTAAATGAGTGAAAACTTGTGATGACACTACTTTAAATGGAACTTTTGCTCCAGCTCGGTTCACTCACATGGGATTCACAAGTCCAGCCACTAGAGGGCCTCAGAGACATTTCAGCTTCCCTGACCACTGTTTTGACATCCACCACTACACTTCTACTGTCACTGATTTTATGCAACTCACCGTCGGTTTGCTCAGTCTGTACCGATTGGTCTGCAGGTGCATCCTGGTCGTTCTCGTACTTCAGATCTGGCACAAAAATTTGCGTGATTACATAAAAATATGCACCACAGACGGTATGGAGGGGATTTCGAGCCAGCTTGGAATGCAAAAGTTATTTCGGGATGAGAGAAATCCAGTGGGCATATGGAGCTGCCACGCATACCCGACTTTACATCGTATCAAGGTGGCATGAAATCCTCTTCATGCCTAAAACACTGAATCTTCAGAAACATTCATCACAAGGGATTATACTAATATCCTGTTATTTTGCTCTGCGGTCAGTTCCAGTGAAATGGGCGTGGTGTTCCACTTGCACCCAGCACACCCAACTACTGCTATAATGTTTCCCTAGAACCAGTACGAAAATACTACCGAATGAAATATAACTGTTCGAATCAGGACCGCAGTTCATCCATGACACTAAAAGCTTGAATCGAGTAAACAGTAATTAAATCCCTTAGGGTTTATTATCAGGGCGTTAAAATATGTCCCAAAGCAGCGAATAGGTTAAAGGGAGGGTCCATAGGTTACTTACTCGGTGCGCTCGCTGCTGTACGCATACGTCTCCGGGCTTCCTCTCTCCTCTTTTGTAGGCGTGTCACGTCTCCCATCGTTACCTACACACGGATTACAAAAATCAGGACATGGAAATAAAATCAGCATATGCATTCAGCTCCAGAATTATGGGCACCCACAGTACAGACGGTGTTAAAAAAATTATAATCAGTCTCACAATATTGGTAACCCTGTATTTATTTAAACAGGGTGCCCCAAAAACCCTCCGACATCCCAAAGGTGAATTAAAAAAAGGTTAAAGATTATATCTAATTATTATCTGCACAACTTAACTACCTCGAGCTTAAAGAATTCGTTTCTGCAAGATGGCGCGGCGATACAGTCGCTCACATGCCACCCTGAACAGCTGGCAACACCATCACAGGGCCAACACACAACCACTGACACCCATATCCACACCTGGGGCACTTAGGAACAGCCAGTTAGCCTAATGTGCGTATCTTGTGACTTTGGGAGGAAACTGAAGTACCCGGAGGAAACCCACGCATGCGCAGGGAAAACATGCAAACTCCACACAGAATCGCCTGAGCTGAGACCGTGATTCACACCCAGGTCCTTCTCGCTGTGAGGCAATTGTTAACCACTACAGCGCCATGCCGCCCCTAAATCAGAGTGTGGCAAAGAAACCCATCAGGCGGTTTAAGAGGAGTTGCGCTTACAAGCTTCTATGGACAGACAGACAGAGTTACGGACAGGGTGATTCCTATATTAACCCCCTATATAAACTTTGTTCGCAGAGAGATATAAATAATCTTTTTTATTAACCATCTTAGTCATCTTTACCAACCGAGGCTACCAAGAAATGGTCTGAGTCCAAGAGTTTCATTGCCGGTAGGGATGTTTCATTGTTACCTGTATATGACAAATAAACTTGAAACTGAAACTTGAAACTTGAAGAAATCTGGAACAGAATCTAACTTGTCTTTTGAGACAGAAAGATCTAGATTAGCAGAATGTTTGTGTGTACATGTGGGTACAAAGTGCACCTGTCGTACCTGAACTCGAACCTGCTCTGGGGGCCACAGTCCTCCCCAGATGAACTGCAGATAACTAAACAGCACAACCACGCTGAGGAACATGAAGTTACTGGCAACCCCGATGACTGCTGATGTGAGAGGGAAGTTATACAAGAGGTATCTGGGAGGAAGGGGGGATCCGAGAGAGAGAGAGAGAGAGAGAGAGAAAGAGAAGAAGAGTGAGACAGACAGACAGACAGACAGACAGACATAGTGAGTGCATGTGTTATCTGCTGAAACCAATAACTTGCTCATTTTCTGAACCTTTTAATCCCGATAGAGTTGCGGGGGGGCTGGAGCCTCTCTCAGCCGACACCGGGCAAAGGGGGAATGCTACCCATCTCCCCAGAGCATTGCAGATCACACACACACAAGCACACACACCTAAGGTCAATTTGAAACAGACAGTTAGCCTTATTTTCACGTCTTCAGACATAAAGAAACGGTAGGGAACCGACATGGGCACAGATAGAACATGCAAACCCCACACAAACGCTTGAAGCCAGGAATCGAACCCAGGACCTTCTAGCCCGGAGTCGGACGTGCTCAGCACTACCCCACTATGCCACCCTAAAACCATTAACATTCAGGAGTAACCCAGTATTACCTGCTGAAGCTAAAACAAATGATACTGATATACTTTAGACAGTACACCACAAATTGCTTCATATAAAGTATAAGTACTATGAGGTAAAGAATAAACATAAGACGCATTATCAACATAAGCTATAAGCTGTTTTCGGGCTTGTAAACGTAGCCGGATCTGTGACAAGTGGTCATGGTACACACCTGATCCCAGTAAAGTAGGCGTGGATCCTAAGCTGAGCAGAGTAGATCTGTACACGCCGAGACTGAATCTCGATCACCGCCCCGATAGTGGGCTGATACTGCAACAACGCACGAGAGAAGGCAATGAGAAAACCTGCTATGACCTTTTTTTTAACATCAATAAAGAATCAAAAGGCCTATTAGAATTATACTAAAATCACATTGCTGCAATTTGGCGAATTCATCCACCAGCATCCCAGTTTATATCCACGTGTCTGCGTTTCATTACATTTGATGGCACTCACAGAGTCCGACTTGTAGTCTGAGAAGAGCTCCACCTCTATAAGCTGCTTCTGTTCCGTCAGGCCTGTGAGGAGCATTGGGGAGAACGCCAAGGTGTTGAGGATCTGCAGGAGACTGGAGCGATAATGCAGCATGGCCTGATGAGGGGAAAAAAGCAAGCAAGAAATGTATTTTTAGAAATAATACCGTGGTATGTTTTATATCACAGAACAGAGATAGATGCAGGAATACTAGGTTTGAGAATTAGATTATGGATTATTGTGGCTCTATTGAGGTGCAATTATGTACTCTGTACCACATGAGGTGGAGTTTAGGAAACGTAATACTCTTCATTAATGATATTGCTCTCGAGTTGTGCGCCACAACCACCAAAGAGTTTGCAGATTTGAGCCTCGTTTGGCCAGGAGCCCACCAGCGCTAAACTCTCTTCCCCGTCACTCACACGCGACTTTCGCAAATCATGGGTGTCTGTGAGTGCCGATAGCACTTTCCTCCAAATGTGTTAAGCCCCTGGACAGGAACGTATTTGAAAAAAGTGGCATTACACTGCCACTGCTCGGGTATCTGATTAGAACGCCTCCTGAACGCCTCCCTGGTGTGGTGTTTGGGGCATGTCCATCCGGGAAGAGACCCCGGGGTATACCCAGAACACGCTGGATGGACTATGTCTCTCGGCTGGTCTGGGAACGCCTCGGTGTCCCCCCGGAAGAGCAGGGGGAAATGGTTAGGGAGAAGAATGTCCGGATCTTGCTTCTTAGGCTGCTCCCTCCACGCGACCCGACCCCGGACCAGGTCGAAGAAGAAGATGATGATCATTATTAGGTCAACTCTTCAAGATTATCACTGCACGAATAAACAGGTTTATAGCACTTTGGCCTCATTCTCTATCCCCGCCCAGAATTAATACCCCCTGTTCTATTCTAATGCTTTTCAAGGGGTTGAATTTCGCAGGTATAAATATCTATCCTGTTGCTACTGCTTTCAACACTTAAAACCTTAAATAACACAGCAATATTACATATTACCCATAAACCATTCATTTGGGATTGAAACAAGGCACCAGAATTGCTGCAGTGATGATATTTTGAGACGAACCCAATCCCAAACATGGAATTTTCTACGTACGCTAAAGTACATGGCGCCCTCTTGTGGGTCAATTTGCTATTGAAATTCCATGAAAAATTCACACACTTCATGGCGGAAAAACACTACGCTACAGGCTTTAAACCACTGGATCACTAAGTTAGAAACAGCTGGTGCAGCCTGACCTAGTACGCAGAGGAATGTAACGACAAATCAAGCCAGAAAAACAACAACAACATGAGCTTTAATTCTTACTCACAGAGCGTGCCACGATGGACACGGTTTTTCCATATTTGGTGTAACAGGACATTTGGATCATGAACATGCCGAGCTGTTCGTTGACAGGTGACTCCGGCATCTCCAGTTCGAGCGAGACTCGATAAGGCTGACCATACATCAATACCTAAAGCACAGACAGGATTATTTTATATTAAAGCGACTTGTGTTTCAAGGTAAAGTTGCGTTTTGAACAGAGGCGTGGCATCGAAACAATTTCCGGCGATGTGTGGATTACAAAAAGAGAAAAAGGGAAAAACGTCAGCCAGGATGGACAACTAGTGGAAGTAGTATGTAAAGTCTCTTGAGCTTTTAACCCCGAGCCTAGTGGCTCATCAGAGCCGTAGCTTATCCCGGTTTCTGTAGCGTGAAGCAACTAGGAGTTCACCTCCTTCTGGATGGGGCGCTGGTCCATCACAGGTTACCTTCCCAGTATTTTTACTGGTACCCATTTATACTGCTGGGTGGACAGAGGCACACTTGCCAAGGGGTCTTAGCACCCTGGGGGTCTAACAGGAATTCGAGCCCATGACCTCTCGATCATGAGATCAGCACCCTGACCACTACACCACCGGCTCTTGCGGAATTACCAGGATTGTACATAATGTTTGCAGACGCTGTATTATAAATAAAAACGTGGTGATCATACCTGCTCTCTGCCGTTCTTTAGGAGAGAGATGTTCGCCGTTGGGAACGAGCAGAGAACAGAGTTCGGAGAGTCACAGTCGCTTCTGAAACAAAATATGCAGTTACACTCTTAATGCTGTATCATATATTACACTATTAACAAATGTATCACGCGCATTTCAAAAGTATTGGAACGGCAAATCCGCCTCACAGCAAGAAGCTCCTGGGTTTGGGTACCGGGCTCGGGGGTTTGTGTGGAGTTTGCATGCTCTCTCCATGTCTGCGTGGGTTTCCTCTGGGTACTCCGGTTTCCTCTCACACTCACTCACTCATTTGCCGACCCGCTTTATCCTATTAGGGTTGCTAATTTCTCAACCGACACTGAGCGAAGGCAGGGTATACCCTGAACAGCTCGCCAGACCATCACAGGGCCAACACACACTCACATACACACCTCGGGGCAATCTGGAACAGCCAATTAGCCTAATATGCATGTCTTGAGACTGTTGGACGAAACCAGAGTTCCGCGAGAAAACCCAATTAGGCACGGGGAGAACATGCAAACTGCATGCAGAAAGCCCAGGTCCCGAGCCCAGGACCTTATTGGCTAGAGGTAGACATGCACCGTGCTGCTGTATAACAATAAGTAAATATCAAACATTTGCGGTACAACAGCGAAGCAGTGAGAAACCCCTCCCTCTTCTTCACCCTTATAAACCCCATAACAATATCCATAAACAGTACATCTAATAGACATCAGACAGCATGTGGATACCTGTACTGGTAGTTGACAGGTGTAGCGAAGCTGACGGTAGGCATGTAGGAATAGTAGAAGCTGCCATACAAAAAGATCGACACCCAAAGTAAAAGCACCAAGACGCAGAAGAAGATGGCGGCCCGCAGCAGCGTGCGCCGAGCCCTCAACAGGGTGACAGCCGCCACATCCTGTAGCCAGACCAGAACAGGACCCATCATCGAGCCCTTCTGCTTCCAGGTCCTTAGTTGTTTAATCAGCGTTCAGCATTTTTCTAGTCAGAATGCCTAAAAACCTCGTCTTTGTACAAACCTCAGCATGTGCATACAGACCTTTCTGCTTTCTGAGTCTGGTTTTCTTTATTGTGCTCGCCGAGACTGAAGATCAGCACTTTCGACTTCTAATTCGCCTAAATCTGCACTCATTTTGAACGCATGACGGTTGACTGGCGTCTTCTTACGTGAATTTTGATCATCATCATCAAGGGCGACCTGAGAAAGAAGAATAAATGGCAGCATCAATAACACAGCACAGGAGAGATGGATGCTCTGAGGACTTCATAGATACAACAAAAATATTCCATCCACCAACCATGCCGGGATTTAGAAACATTTAATAATAAATCCCTCTCTCTTCAACCTCTCTTTTAAATTTAAAGTCAGTAACATAAATTAGGGCAAAGCTATGACAGGTAAAATTTTGAATATCCTTCATTTTTAAGTAAGTGAGGATGACAAATTATGAACAGCAATTATGCACCTACAGTGTGCTCATGTGTGTAAATAGATCTGACAGACATGTAGTTCAGTAATTAATAACTGACTAATACATACTGACAGCTTTAACAATGAAAGATACGGGCGGGTTGTCACTGCCCTCATCACCTGCGCAGTCAGTATACAGAGTCTGATAACATCCCTATAGAGATCTTAACTTCAGGTCCGTACCTAGGATTGGTTGGAAGGAGTGGAGGGTAGGATTTTTTGGGGGGTTTGAGGTATCTGATGATCTGTATGAGGTGTCTGATTTCATTCATTCATTCTGTGAACCACTCTGGGTGAGGGCGTGGTACACCCTGGACGGCATGCCAGGCCACGCATCACATTCACCCTTAGGGGCGATTTAAAACAGACAATTAGCCTACTGTGTGTGTTTTCTGACTGTCGGATTAGACCGAAGTACCCGTAGGAAACCCACGCAAGCACGGCGAGACCATGCAAACTCCACACAGAAACGCCCGAGTTGGGAATAGAACCCAGGACCTTCTTGCTGTGAGGCGGACGTGATAACCATTGTGCCGTCCAGGTGTCTGATTTATGATGTAGGAATGTTCACTGAAACTACTAAACTGTATGCTAACAATCAGTAATACACAAATAACAACGGTTTATTACTATAGACTCGTCCCTTTTAGCATTCCTGATACCCTTAAACTAAATCACCAGCTTTAGAACACACAAGTATACAACACTCACTCACTCCTCACTCATTATTAATCGCTTAATCCTTCTCGAGTCGAGGGGAGACCGGTGCCCATCATAGCCGACACTGGGCGAAGGTGGGGTACACCCTGAGCAGCTCAGCAGGGCCATTCACACACAGCCATTCACACTCACACCTCTAGAACAGCCAGTTAGCCTTATGTGCATGCATTTGGACTACAGAAGGAAACTGGAGTACTTGGAAGAAACCAACACACACAACTATTCACACTCACTCCTAGGGGAGGAAACTGGTGCACCCTAAGGAAACCCACGCAAGCAACGAAAGAAGATGCAAACTCCACTCAGAAAGGGGCGGGACTTGAACCCAGGACCTTCTTGCTATGAGGTGGTAACGTGCTAACCACCAATCCCCCCGTCCCCACCCCCGATCTATACTAGTAACCTCCTGTAAGGCTGATTGGCAGATCCCCAGAGGGCCCACCCCCTCGTACGGTCATGTCATTAGGACTCTCAGCAATATCTGCAAATAAGCTTTAAGCATCATCACTCACCAGTGCGCGCGCAGTCTGATCTAGTTGGCTTCCATTACTGAAACCCTCATTAATTTACAGTTTATCGTTTATTAGTGAGGGGACGATTACAAACGAGGTCAAAACGCGTATCAAGCAGGAAAAGACGAATCTCCGGCTCGAAGTTTGTATAGTTCTCGGATAACCACGTGATCGACGACGAATGAAGCCTGACGGCCAACGGGGTGACGCCATTGGTTCATTTCGCGAGACGTCACATTCATGGGAGGGGTTTATTTGCGGCAAGTTTAAACTGATTTGCCTGCAGGTAATTTTTATTATAATAATAATAAAAATAATAATGATGATGAAGATGATGAAAATGATTATTATTGTTATTATTATTACTTCACCACGGTAATTATTGAAGACAACAAATTATATATAAATACGGGACGGCATGGATTCCAGTTACTATAGCAACGAAAATAAAAATATGCGAAATCATGTCCCACGAAAAAGGGTAGACAAAACACACTTTTTGTGACATCTTCACAGATTATAATCCCTCTCTGTGACATAATTTCCTAAATTCCACAAGTAACAATCTTCTTCATCATCATCACTCCTTCATTATCACTCCTCTTTCTCATTCCTCTTCATCATCATCTTCACTCCTTCATTATTACTCCTCTTCCTGATTAATCTTCATCATCACTCCTTCATTATCGCTCCTCATCACCATCCCTCTTCATCGTCACTCCTCTTTATCATCACTCCTTCATTATCACTCCTCTTCCTCATCCCTCTTTATCATCACTCTCCTTCATGATCACTCCTCTTCATCATCACTCCTTATCATCACTCCTTATCATCACTCCTTATCATCACCATCCCTCTTCATCACCATCCCTCTTCATCTTCATTATCACTCCTTTTCCTCAATCCTTTATATCATCGCTCGATCGATGGTTTCGTGTGTGTGTGGCCCTGCGATGGTCTGGCGAGCAGTTCAGGGTGAACCCTCCTCCGCCCAGTGTCGGCTGAGATAGGCTTTAGCCTCACCGCTACCCAAAATGAGTGAGACAGTAAACCAACAAGATTTAGAGATTTTGTGTGAATAACTATTGATGGGACACCGGTATGTTTCCCTGATTAAGAAATGACTCACTTTTCCACACAATCGGTTGAAGATTCCTTCTGTTCCTCGGTAATCACCTAAAGCTCGAAAATATAAAGACTGTAGTGTAAGAAACATTATCATACTCACCTTCGATAAAAACAAAATCCAACCATCCCTGAAGAAGAAAAAGGAAGAGTGATACATAACAATGTGCTAGCACATGAACTAGCGTAGTTTCAATATACGGAAAGTGAAGAGGGACAAAAAACACGAACAATTTTCTGCCATGCCTTGATGGCTGTCATGCAAAGACATGGGAGTCATTATGCAAGACACAGGGAGAAAAGCACAAGCAAAGTGAAAAGGAAAAATAAAGGAGAAAAATAACAAACGTATCTAAACAAGCATACAAACAAATACATATTATACAAATGAATAGCACATAGGCCAGCCTATAACATTCCAACGTTATTATACTGTGTATTGTTCTATTATACATATCTATCTATCTATCTATCTATCTATCTATCTATCTATCTATCTATCTATCTATCTATCTATCTATCTATC
>JBCNYG010000024.1:5263681-5278247 GCA_039654305.1 Porochilus rendahli
TTTGGTCTGTCAACTTAATCCTACTTCCAGAGTTCCGAGGAGGCTGAGACCTATCTCAGCCAATACTGGGTGTAGACCCTAAGCACCCTGAACAGCTCAGGGTGTATATCAGGGGCAATTTGGAATAGCCATTAAGGAAGGATACTGTGGGAGGTGCCCAAAATACTCAAAGGAAACTTTTCAAGCATGGAGAAACCATACAAGCTCCATACAGAAACACCCGAGCCCAGGACTTGAACCCAGGACCTTTCTACTGTGAGGTGGACATACAACCACTATGCCACTGTGTAGCCCATATATATATATATATATATATAAAACAGGTCTGTTGGGATCAAATTGTAGTCATTTTTTCCTTACACCACATATTTAGCTCTGCTTCACTGTATAGAGCACTGTCTTATGGAAAATCGACTAAGGATTTTATATATAATTATAATTTTTTTTTAAATTAAGAAATTGACTGTACCATAAAATAATCCAGAAGAAGATTCTAAGCATTTTCCCCCTCAGAATTGTCTGATGATGGTAATAAGAAAAAATATAAAAATTTGTGTATAAATTGTTATGTAATTTTAGTCAGTGAAGTTAAACAAATAATACACTCTATAAAAAGTGAGTTATTGTGCAGCTTGTGATGTGCCTGTGAGCCTGGAGGCATTTCTGCGTACACAGGCTCAGCATCAAGTAGTGTTCATAAATGTAACATGAGCTGGAATATATGATGGGGGGAGGAGAATAGGCAGAGATGTTAATGTGGCCATATGGAGATGAAGTGAGCTGTAATATCTGAGTGGGAGAGACCACTGAGGCAAAATGGAGCCACACATTCACACAAAGGGGATGAGACTGCAGCAGTTCCCATGGTAACGGCAGCCATGAGAGGGTAGGATTTACTGGGGCACAAAAATACACACACCGAACACACTGCACTAATAAAGCACTTTGGTTGAGTTCTAAATATCACATGTCTATCATTTACATCGATTGTCTTTGTGTTGTGTATTTTCATCCAAACACACATCACCTCACTCCCCTTCATCCCTTACCTAACTGGAGAAGAAATGGTACAAACCAACCCGCAGAGTAGTAGAGCCCCCCAGGCTCTTCCTGGCTTGTTCCACTCACTGCAGAGGGGCGTTTTTTAATGCATCCATCAAGAGGCTGGTGCTCAGTGTAGCAGAATTGCAGTGCACTGGACTGGATAGAAGCGGGAAGCATCCATAGTGTCAGTGAGGGTGGGGTCCGGCTGCACAGAGAGGCAAAACATACACGGTGGGGAAAAAGGAATAAGGAGAGAAGAGGAGGGCGAGCACCAGAAGAGGAACACGACAAGGGTAGGACAGAGGAAAAAGGGGGAAATGGGGGCATTGAGAAGGCCCTTCACTGGGTGATCTCAAGTGATCTTTTTTTCCCCCACTCTTCTCCTTCAACCATCCTTTTTTTAGCATTGTATTTTCTTCTGAAATCAGAAGGATGTCCTTTATTTTCATGATTGTGCTTTGTTATGTGATGTTCAATGAATTTTTATTTAGTTATTTAATTTGTTTGTGAATCAGTTAATAATGTACAAGTGGCCATTTTGGCCCGGTTTATTAGCTGCAGCCTACTCGTGATATACAGGCTGAAAACAAATGTGTACATTTCATTTGTGGGTAGCTTCTGATGATGTAACTGTTTATCAGTGTAGAAAAATGAAAAGCCAGCATCCTGCATTCTGAAGACGGTTAATACAACTCCATTGAAAATATAACGATGTTAGTACGATATATCCTTAATAATTTGTTTGCTAAGCAGGACATGTTAATATTAGTTTAGGTGTATAATATAAATATAAATCCTCCAGTTTTGCTATAAACTAAAGGACTAAAGATACATAAAGGATTCATGGAGATGAAAAGCAATTTAGCTCTTCTACAGTTTCGTCTGACCTATTAATGGGGTTCAGAGTGACACTGATGAAGGTGAAGTTTAGGTTTTCCAAGCCAGGATGATTTTAGAAAGGAAGTAGCAAATGATGCTAATAGGGAGTTATTCTCTTGGGGGAAGAGCAAGTAAAGAGAACAGGAGAGACGTTAAGTGGTAAAGGAGAGGATAGGCTTTTTACAAGATGCTGGCCTTCCATTTGCTAATTCCTATAAACATTATCATTGTGTATAATAATTAATGAGGCAGTGAGGATTCACTGAGGTATATCTCGCCCTGTGGAAATTAGTATGTACAACTCATACCAGTTCACATACAATCATAACAATTATTGTTTCTCAAATGGAACTGGTATGGATGTCTGTATATGACAGGATGAAAGGAGACACCCCTGTGAACAGCACCATGAGTGTCGGTCAGGCAAGGAAGCTGGTGGAACAGCTGAAGATTGAAGCTAGTTTCTGTCGGATCAAGGTGAGACAGAGCGGGATTGTTCTGAAGCCTTTTCTCCACTTGTACACTCGCAGCCTAATTTGTATTAAGGCACAGCCACATAAATTAGGAATTAGGTTAATAGCTATGGCCTAATTCTGCCATCCGTTCTGATTACGCGGGTCCCACTGACATTACAAGGTGCCCATTTACTTACCAGACATATTAAAGGGAAATTATATCCAATCTTAAGAGAAGCTTGCATGCGTAGTTTACGTCTGTTCATCTTACTTTGTGCTGTTTTATGAACCTTTTTTCGTGGAGAGAAAAAAACCCCAATAACTCTGCACACAAGGTAATTTTTTACACACAATTGTAATGTAAAAAAGTAGAGAAAAAGTCAAAACACGCTGTGTTTTCCTCTGTGCTCCTTAATTCATTCGATGGCATGGCATTGATTTTTTGTGAGCCTGTGAGCTGGGGTGGTTTCTCTATTTTTGTATTTAGCCAAAATTAACTGATAATGATAAGACAAGGATAAATCACATCGGCTATTCATAAGTGAATGTGCACGTTTAAATAAAGAACTGAAAATGAAATGCATGAATCTACAAAGCCGATACATGATAGACTGTTTAAAGATCACTTCTTTTTAGTGTTGGAGTTGTAAGGCATAAAGGGTTTCCCAAAAGTCTGTGTTATGCTTCCATGGTCTATCCATTATCTATACTGCTTATCCATCAGGGTCACAGGGGGAGCTGGAGCCAAACCCAGCTGATTTCAGGCAAGAGGTGGGGTACACCCTAAAGAGGTCGCTTGCCTTGGGCAGAGCTAACAGAGATACCGTCGACCAATCACACTCGCATTCACACCTATGGACAATTTAGAGTAGCCACTTGACCAAATGTGCATGTTTTCGGACGGTCGGAGGAAACCGGTGTGCACAGAGGAAACCCATGCAAGCACAGGAAGAAGATGCAAACTCCACTCTGAAGACAAATTTCAAACTAGAAACCTAAAAAAAAGAAATTAATATAAAATGAATATAAAACACAGTAACTACAAGAAAGGTATTAATCCATTCGAGTTCAGCTTTGTCCTGGTCAGGGTTGTAATGGATCCGCAGTCAATCTTAGGGAAAATTCACCCAGATAATTCACGGCAGTTGATGGTAGGGCACCAAGCACAGACATAGTTTCATAGAATCACACACAAGACCAGGGGCTTGGGAAGCTGGGTGGTCCATCTCTGATCGGAAGAGGATAACATTCCTTTTGGCAATAAAAATTTCACGATATATATAGAAGTCCCAAACAGTTGTCTTTACACCAGCATGGGCCTTGGAAGTCATTTTCAACAAATAAAATATATATTTTTTTCTGTCATAGCATTGGTGTTGACGTTTTTTATCTTTTTGATTACAGCTCAAAAAACATTTATGTGTGCAGTACATCTTATATTTTGAAAAGCAATGAGATGCATCCTTGGTTTATACCTGACACGTGACCATGTCATGGCATTCATGTGCATCTACAACCCGAGAAGCATTATTTTGTTTATGTGATCATCTGTTTACCTCATTATGCACACCTGGCAGATTACAGGCATATTCCGCCAAACGGCAAGACTAAGATGAAACAACACTGTCCCATCAGATTTTCATGTCTACTTGTTTGATCTTGTTTTTTTAACCACTTCATCCATTATTAGGACCGCAGGGAGCCTGGAGCCCATCCCAACCCTCTCCAGGCGAAGGCAGGGTACACCCTGAACAGCTCGCCAGACCATCACAGGGCAACACAGACACATAACTATTTACACTCACAACTAGGGGCCATAGAGAATATCCAATTAGCCTAATGTCTTAGCCCCATGTCTTTGGACTGTGGGAGGAAACCAGAACACCTGGAAGAAACCCACGTAAGCTGACCAGGTACAAGGCTCAAGTCAGGGAACTTCTTGCTGTAAGGCAGAAGTGTTAACCTGCTGTACCACCCATGTCTCCTTGTAAAATTTGATGTCATGTTTTAATGCTATTTGTGTAATATAGATTTATTTGCAAGAAAGACTTTTTTTTTATTCTAACACTAAAGTTAGAAAGGTACACTTGAGACAGGTTTAGTTTGTTTATCCGGGTCATTTGCGTCATGCTGTGCTGTTACAGTTGAGAGAAATGCCAATCGTTTTTGGGCGTGGAGTCACATAGCACGTTGAACACAATCCCAAACCTTCATCTAAATTATGGTGAGTTGATGTGAACAAACAGCAATCTGGAATAGTTTTTATCTTCATAAGAAGAGTTTGTAAGGTTTCTTGTTTGAGAAGGGTTTGTCTCCCACAGTCTAAAAACATGGATATTAAGCCAACTAGCTACTTTAAATTGCCCCTATGTGTAAATGATTGAGTCTGTGTTAACCCTGAGGTGGACTGGTGAGCTGTCCAGGGTGGAACCCACCTCTCACATGAAGTCATCTGAGTTCAGATTCCACCTCAACCCTGAGGGATAAATGGTATAGATCATGAGTGGTGGGGGCCAAAAAAAAAATTTTCTCCTTACTACCAAGATTTTAGATCTGAACACACTTGACAAATATGGTCAAGAAGTGCACATCAGGCTAATCGGCTATTCCAGATTGCCCCTGGGTATGAGTGTAAGTGTGAATGCATGTGTGTTGGCCCTGAGAATTGCTGAGCTGTTCAAGGTGTACCATGTCTTCTCCCAGAGTCCACTTTTATGGGCTCCAGCCTTCTCATGACCCTAGTAAGATTAAGTGGCTCAGCAAATGAATGAATGCTGTACTTTAGCTTTAGTTGTACTTTAAAGGTCAGATATTATCCCCATCTTCCAGGCTTTTTTTCTTATTTTAGACACCAGTGGAGCACCAAATTTTGATTCCTAATCTAAAAAACTTCAGAAAGTTCAGAAAGGTCTTCATAAAGGTGTTTTCCGACCTCCCCCAGAAACACTGAATTTGAGTGTGTGCCAGACGGTATGTTTTGCCTCCTCATCCCATTTATGCCGAGTCTACTCTGCTCTGATTTGCTGCCTTTTTTAAACTCACTAATGCATCACAGAACTTCCCTGTACATAGTGTCGAGGTTTCAAATGACCAATCAGAGCAGAGTAGGCACAGAGATTGGAAAAAAGACCATAAATGGGATGAGGAAGCCAAACATTCTTTCCAGCTCATGCACTCAAAATCAATGTTTCTGATTTCTGATGATCCACTCCACTGGTGGAGTTCTAATATTCATTCATTCATTCATTTTCTAAACCGCTTAACCCTGATTAGGGTCACGGGGCCATCACAGGAGGGCCATCACAGGAGGTCACTAGTGGAGGATATCTAACCTTTAATATGCAGTTGGACTCTGGCAAAATGCCTAAAAGTGCTACATTTCCCCTTCACAGAGGGTTTCAATTAAAACCCCTTTAGGAATCTTAGTATCTACACTTTTCCAAAGCACCTCTAAAGAATCCCATCCCCTGAATACGTATAAACCAAACAATAAGAACACTAAATACTTTTATGAGATCTGGGCTGGAAAACATTTCTAGAGATTTAAAGCTTGGTTGAATAAAGCCTTGTTGAATGTTTCTGCTCCTGCTCCCTCAGGTATCGAAGGCAGCTGCGGATTTGATGGCTTACTGCGATGCCCACGCCTGCGAGGACCCGCTCATCACCCCTGTGCCCACCTCAGAGAACCCATTCAGGGAGAAAAAGTTCTTCTGTGCTCTCCTCTGAGCACAAAAATCAGAAAGAATCCAATTAGCCTCATTTAGATGATTGATTTGTGTATGCTCATCACACACACACACACACACACACACACACACACGCAAACACACACACAGACACGCACACAAAATCAAAACTTCTGGTTCTGGAATTTGATCATTTAAGTGTGGTCAAGGTTAAACATCCATAACATGAGGACATTTTGTGCTACGCTGTTTTTCGTGTTCCATGAGAGATGCTAACTCTCAATTTTATTAGACCGGCGTGTATTAGGTAGAAAGTTATAATGCAAATATATCTATACTGCATAGTGTATAAGGTGAACACACACATACTACACTCACATACATATGCAAGCACATGATTTTTCTAAACAATGAAAATTATAAAAGATTTGAGGTTGGATGTTTTACACATTTAAATGACATGTAAATTGCTTTTATCCCCCAGATGGTATACATGGCGGTGATTTATAAATTCTGTACGTTTTGGATTTTTTAAAAATCTTCTTTTCATGTGGCTCTGTATGTGTGTGTTTTGGTCAACTGTAAATGGTTGATTTTTTTATTTTTTATTTATATTTTTTTAGTTGGCCAAGTGGGATACATTAATCTACACAACAATTACACTTAAAAATCATCTAAAATATATGCTAAGGGGTTTTCAGAATAAAAAGAGCCATCAGGATGGATTTGGAAAAGGAGATGACTGTTAGCTGAAAACAGTTCATTTGTTTTAGAGCCCAAGCAACTGTATCCTTGCAGCCTTGTGATCCAATATGGGGTTTTACAAAAATACTACAGACAAAATTAAACCAAAAATAAATAAAGAAATATCACCAACAGTTTGTGTTCTTGTAAAATGTTGCTTGATCAGGATGATATCAGGATGGTATGTTTCATCTCTCTCACTCACTCGTTTGCCAAACCACTTAGTCCTACTACGGTCATAGGGAGGCTGGAGCCTATCTCAGCCAACACTGGGTGAAAACACTGGGTACACCCTGAACAGCTTGCCGGACCATTGCAGGGCAACACTCGCACAACCATTCACACTCACACCTAGGGGTGATTTGGAACAGCAAATTAGTCCAAATGCGGCCGGAGGCTCATGATCGAGAGGTCATGGGTACGAATCACGGTTGAACCCTGCCACCGTGCTAAGACCCTTGGGCAGGGTTTCAACCACACGTGTGCCTTTGACCACCCAGCAAATGGGTACCAGTAAAAAATATATATACTGGGAAGGTAACCTGCAATAGGCTCCACATGGCACTCGAGCCCAGGACCATTTAGCTGTGAGGCGGATGTCCAAACCACTGCATCACAGTGCCACCCTGCAAAGATGAAGATATCATCACACCTAAGGCATGTGTTTCTTCTAGAACTTGCACAATAATCTTCCAGTACCTGTTGCTACATTAGCATTAAATTTTCAGTGCTGAACAAACATGCATCATACATCATGAATGAATTCAAAGGAATCCAAAGATTAGTGCTAACCATTTCCATTGGCACTTCCTGGGCTTGATTGCACCTCCTTGGGACGACTTTGAGGCTAGAAACCAGGAGAATTAAGCCTGACGATTAACCATGGGCCAGATGAGGCCAACTGGCATGTAAAGCTATGTCAAGGTGGAAGGTGGAGTTTAAACAAATGCAGTTGCTTAAATAATAGTCAGTTCAGTGTATGCTTGCTGACCAGTTTTCCTTTCATCCAAGAGGCAGCAAACCATGTTAAAACAGCTAGTGAGAATCTGCGAGCCTTTTCCTCTGATTACATCTGGATTTAAGGAGTAACTGTACAGTCAGAAGAGCTTACAACCATCAAGTATGAAAACCTTAAATTAATTTCAATGATGGTACTTTACATCCCTGAAATACACCATGGATCAGTTAAAGGAAAACACCCAATTCCAATTGTTTTGTACTCATATTCATTTTATTCCAACTTCAGTGTAGTCATAGAAGTACAACTGTATAAATGCATACCGTGTATCATTTATATTTGCTGAACCACTTAAACCTTCCAGGGTTTGAAGAGACTGTAGCTGATCTCAGCTATGGTTGAAGGTTGGGTTACACCCTGAACACACAACCATTTACACTCACACCTACGCACAATTTGGAAAACCCAATTCGCCTAATGTAAATGTCTTTGGACTGTGGATGGAAGCCGATGCAAGCACACCGAAACCATGAAAACTCCACACTGACATGCGATCAGCAAGCCTGGAACTCAAACCCAGGACCTTTCTGCTGAGAGGTGGACATGCTAACCACTACTCCACTATGCTGCCCTTCTGTGCAGTGTATATAAAAAGTAAAACAGTTTAACTCATTTTATTACTGTTTCTTGAATTTATGACATCAACTGAGGCAGGAGTAACAGAGGACACTGTCAAATGGACAAACTGTAATGAATGTATGAGCATTCACAGGATTGGCTGCTTCAAGGGTTTGGTGTATCATTTTATTCCAAAGCAAAATGCACATCAGCAAAAAAAAATAAATAAATCACATAATCCAACTGTTTTCATAGTAAATGGTCGCCAGTGTTTTCATGCTCCAACCTTCGTTTTCCAGAAGAAAAATATTTTCTAATGAGTAAATTACTTCTAAAACCATGATACATGTCAAAAAATAGGACACAAGTCCGTCAAGTGGGTTTATCCACCATAAGTCAGCATTTACCACACAAAATGATTACTTCCATCTTTATTAAGGCATTTCTGATCACATGAACAGAGCACTGGGAGCTTAAAATCCAAACAGCTGTTCAGCTGAACAACATTTATTTCAAACCTCCTTTTAAAAACAACCTTTATGTGAAGTAGTAGCAACATTTAATTAAAACACTTACACAAACCCAATTAAACTTGAACATGGCGTCAGTGTGAGGTCTTAAAACAATGCGGTCCGTTCTGTGAAGAAACTCCCCGGCGAGAAGCAGCTTTTTCTTTTAATTTACGCTCAGTACAAGGAGTACTGAAACCAAACAGCTTAAATGCATGACGTGAACAGCATGACGAAGAATTGCGGTTGTGTGATCATACAGTGTAAAACACTAAAATGCTGGCACAAATGAATCCGTGTGTACGTTCCAATACATAAAAACATACAAGGCAAGATAATACCAACGGCTGAAAATCCTACTCACATTGTAGTGCTAAAGCTGTGCCGACTACTGATGTATCTTTTGGAAAGGGAAAATCCATATTTATAAAAAAAAAAAAAAAAAAACCCAACAACAAAAGACGAATTACAGGAACGAGTCACACCATTCCCGCAGGCAGCTATAACAGTCGCCTTGTTGTTTGGAGTTTGCCCCACAGGTATCCTTTAACCACTCGCGAAACAGTTCTTCATCCTTCTTCAGCACCAGGAACTGACCGAGAACAACATACGCCTGTGAGAACAAAGCGAAAGAGACAGTTCATCATCAGCTCATTTCCAATTCACTTCCAATACCTTCTCATATCCACAAACTACACACACTTTAATGTAACCATGTCAGCCTTTGGCACACTGGGTCTCTCTTGGTCTCCCAGAATCTGACTGCAGTGGTTTAAGTGATGTTTGTGCTAATGTCTCAGATGGCCCTTTCACATCCGAGAAGAGTGTCTAGGACTACTCTGGCCGTTCTGGCAGATTTTTGGCGTGGTCTCTTGCAAAAATATGGGTGGAAGAAATATGCACATGCATGGGAAAGATGTGCATCTGCAACTGTAACTGTCTGTAACTGTCATGAAGGTGTGGCAGTCACTGTTCCAAGTTGCTGTAAGTTGTAAGTTTCTCACTTACAGTATAAAACATTTATGGGTGCTGTACCTTTAATTTTCTACTACAGCATCTCTGACTCTACTACAGCAGCTCTAACATGAACTCAAACCTTTCTTATTATGACTAAATGGACACATTAACAGCACACTGACTTATTTTATAATACACAAAGAGGATATATAACAAGAGCCCACCCACTCTTGGTGTGATTAAACATTTGCTCACCTTATCAAAGCCTTTCTCCTCCAGTCTCCTCCCGAGCACTTCTCCAATTCCAGCGAGTGCCATCACCGGCTTCTCACCCATGGGCTCAGCCACAAACTCCTTGTGTTTTTGTGATGTCGACGACATTGCTGCTGCTGTCCTGCTTCCCTTTCCAAAAGATATCGCACTACAAAGACAGAAGGAAACAAACACAAGGGCATTTAGTGACATTCCTGTGCTGCATCTCAGTTGCTGTACGTCAATGTCGTATGCTATAGGAGACAACACTGAAAGACAGGGCTGCAATCAATGAAATGACAATTGTGCCATTCGAGTACATTGCTTCTGAAGGGTTTCATACAAAAAAATTAAAAAAATTGTTGATTAAAAAAAATCTTTGCTTCTTTGTAAACACAGAGTCTTTGTAAACTCCAAACACCACCTCTTTTGTACAAGGCCAGGACTGTAAGCATTGTGGGTAAGAAGTGTGTAATGGTATTAATAACACACAGCATATTGACTTACATTACCATTTTAAGCTCTCCACCGTGTCATTTCAGACACTCAGCCCAAGTTCAATGTTACTGCTTTGACAGGTTTAAATGACAGAAGCGTTGCCAAGATACACTAAACTGACCTTGATGAGCACTGCATTATAGCCAGTAAACTGGATCAAATCTACCTTGAACTAACACGCTGGACCTGCTTTACTAACCTAACGTCGAAAGGTTGCTGGTTCTGTTGGTCAGTGGGATTTTAGGAATATGATGTTCCCATATTTAATGGCAAAAAACCCCCACCGGTTACTTGGTTTAACCACAGTCGGAGTCTAAGCCCCATTAAGCCTTAAACATAAACCAAGGATGAATGTATTTACTTAACATTTCTTAAATGCATCATACTTTCACAGTTAAAGTGGACTTTAAACCAAACATTAATAAATCCTATCAATGTAATGGGGAACAGGGCTGAACTGGTTTCACGAGACTTCATTCCAATGAGTATTAACATGAACTACACCTACAAAGGAAAAAAAAAAAAATCAACTCAGACACGTGAGTCGGTTCTCACCCAAAAGAGTCGACACAAAGAGCCGAACAATTAAACACTTACAAATGAAAAGCTTGGGATTGATTCTGGTCCTTTCTAATAAATACCACAAACACCTTTTATTCAAAAAGAAATCAAACAATAAGCTAAATACAACAGAAAAGCCCTTCATCTCCGAATGTGCAACTTTTATGTTGATGATATATATATATATATATATATATATCAATGAAATCAAGTAGATAGCTTTGTTTAAAACAAGTTTTTCATTATTGGCACACAACCATTTACACGACATCGAGTCGAATGATTTGCTTTACTTGCTTTAAACAGAGCTATCTACTTGATTTCATTTGTGGTCAAGTGTTTTTAACAACGTCTCCCATTTTTAATTTGACATATTTTGCAATTCCTGGGGCAAGAACTCATATTAATGAAACCGAAACCTTTTCTGAGGAATGTGAAAGTTAGGTTAGCAGCTAATAGTCAAGACGAGCACTTTAACAGTTATAAATGTCAGAGTTAAAACATACCAAAATAAAAACGTGATATCTAACTGGTATAGCATGCAGAATTAACCTTAGAAATCTGAGGTAACATAAATACGTTTTCATTGTATATATCAAGATTAAATGAAGCTAGCGCAAAGACCATGCTAACTACTTAGCACACTAGCTCCTAAAAAACAATAACTGGGTTTTACTTCCATGTTAGCTTGTTAACTAATTATTTATCCCACTTCAGGCACGAGACACATTTCAAAACAATTTCCTTCATTTAAAAAATATTTGAATAGAATTCAGAAATAAATATATTAATTACCTAGCTGGTGAATTTTTTAGCCGCTATAACACAGTCACACTCTGAACAGTAGCTCACTAGCATTCAAAACTTGACTTCCTGATCCCGCTTTTAACAATTCTATTTCCGTTTCCTCTCCCGAATATCCGACTTTTTTTAGGCTGTTTGCCACCTGGTGGCCAGTGCCAGAATTGCATGTTTTTGATTTCCATGTCATACAGTCAAACATCAATGGTTGTGTGTGTGTGTGTTGGGTTAAGTCGCAGACTTGGGTGTTTCTGTATGGAGTTTGTGGGGGTTTACAAGGTGGACAGGGTGTACTCTGTCCTCGCCCAGAGTCGGCTGAGATGGGCACCAGCCTCCCCGCGACCCTAATTAGAATTAAGCGGTTCAGAAAATGAATGAATGAATGACCTTAAGACCTCACTACTATGTATAATATGTGTTACCAGCAGATTTTCTGACCAAAAACTTGTGGCAACAATTTGGAGACACTAAACAAACAAAGTGATATAAAGAAGAAAAGTGCTTTAATCAATCCACCTAAAACAAATTTAGAAGAGCTAAGAGCTACAAAGAAATATCAAAGTAAATATACATTCATTCATTCATTTTCTGAACCTCTTATTACTAATTAGGGTCTCGGGGAGGCTGGGGCCCATCTCAGCCGACTCTGGGCGAGGGCAGAGTGGCGCCCATCTCTTCTGACTCTTGGTGAAGGTGGGGAACACCCTGAACAGCTTGCCAGGCCATGGCAGGGTCAGCACACAATGCAACTATTCATACTCACATCCATATGTGAGGGGGAATATGGAACACCCAATTAGCATAATGTGCATATCTTACAATGGGAGGAAACTGGAATACCCAGTGGTGACCCACATGAGCATGTGGAGTACATGCAAACTGTATGCAGAAACGCCAGGACCTTTTTGCTGTGAGATACACCTGCTAACCACTACAACACTGCACTGCCCTGGGAAGAAATCTAAGAACCTGAAACATGAAAGATTTCACTCAGGCAGCATTCAGGATTGGACCAGGACCTTTTGTTTAAAATAACAATAACAACCCTGGGTTTACCCTGGGGCCACGCTGTCCACGAGCTCTTCGATTCAAAAAAAGGCATGGAGCGCCATTATTTATGTATATTTATATATATTTTTACCATGATTTTAGCAAGATTCTCACACATTTGGATCACAGTTGGGGTATAAAAAGTGGGCAGGGTGCATTCAACAAAAGAATCGTGTTTTCAAGTGCATCAAGATCCTCTACGATGTCGCATCAAGGTCTGTTACGCTTTGTTGAGGTCTGTTAAGCTCTGCTATGATCCGTTCTGTCACGACTGGCATCAAATTGTAATAATCACTACAATCACTACGGATCCTTAGGATTCCACCAAGTTCCCTCAAGATCACCATGATTTGATGTTGTTTATGTCATATATCTGGGAAGTGAATGGTCCTCTTCAAGAGGCCATTCAAGCTGGAAATAGGTGTTTGTGAGAGTTGATTTTGCCATTCAGGCTGAATTTATCAGCTTATCCCAGTCACTGACAAATGAAATAAGCTGCCTTAACCACTTGGTTCACACGTTACAGCATGCTTTTCCTTTTTACTGTCTCCCCACTAAGCTCTGCTCAGAATCACATGACACTTGTGTTTCAGGGTGTTTACATGATATGTGATCCTTTCTCCTGCCCTCATTCTCAGAGAGGAGCGTACTTTACACCATGACCTAGTAAGACCTTGTTTTTGTCAAAGACCAAAACAAATGTGTACCCCTATTTGTTTTTCCAAATTATGAGCCTATATATGAACTTGTCCTAACTGCTGACAGACCCCCTTAGTTTCTTAAAATACTACAGCTAACACACACGTGCTCTAAACTTCACTGCTGGTTCTGATTGCAGTTTCCTGGAACCTCGGCTTTGTTCCAGCAGCTCGGAGGACAAGCTGTTAGTTCAGGCCACTTTTTGAAAAATGGAGAACTTGATGTTCTTGTAAAATATTTTGCCAAGGAAATCAGTGATATATCAACCCTGGATTTTCATACATGCACAGCCATGGAGGATAATTACATATTCGTGGTTTGCATTGAAAGGCAATCTACTCCACTGATTGATTACATCATGTCTACATGATCAACATTTTGCCTGTTGATCAAAAGGAATCTCTGCACTAAGAAAGTGTTAAACAAATCACTATCACTGAATGGAAATTGTAAAATGAGGCTGTTATTACATGTTATTCCCCTACATAAAATCTAGAGTTGTTTACTATGACTTTTCCAAGAAAGAAACCAGACACCTCCTGATCTATTTATTTCTGTTTATATGGAGCACACGTGACTCCTAATAAAAGACCCTTTTAAGGTGGACTTGATTTTATAAGTCAATAATTTTTGTTTTGACTTTTTTTTTAGTAATTCCTAAATTTTACCAATTGTACATAGATTAAGATAATTTTAAGTCTTATAGTACTGAAAAAAAGTTTGTAAAAAACTAATTAATTATATAGGTGGCATGGTGGCGTAGCGGTCAGCACGTCCACCTCACAGCAAGAAGGTCCTGGGTTCGATTCCCAGCTCGGGCATTTCTGTGTGGAGTTTGCATGTTCTCCCCGTGCT